>JAADXJ010000025.1:0-65818 GCA_023337735.1 Pythium biforme | reverse complement strand
GGGGAATGGCAAATGGCCACGGACGGACGAATCTCCAACTCGACACGCTTAAGTATGGCGCGCTCCCCGCAAAAGGCTTTGCTGAAGAAGGCGACTTTGAGTAGCGACAGGAAGCCAGCGTCGTACGCGGCGGCCGAAACCAGAGTGTCTAGCGGGCCGCTGAGCGGTGGCACCTCCGCGACGACAATCCACCACGTGGATCCGGTCGAAACAACGGCACTTTCACTCGCAGAGCAAGACGCGATACGACTACTACTGGCAAGACGCTCGTCGGATATGTTGCCGTCGCGAAAGGGTGAGGTCAAGCTGCTGGACCGTTCCCACGTCGGCCTGCTGGTCAACTACGCGTGCATCGGGTTCCTCAACGGCTTGCTACCGGCCATGGTGTATCCGTTCTTCAAGCTATACCTCAACATGGAGAGCTATCAAATGAACGCAGCAGGGGCGATCATTGGGCTTCCATGGTCGTACAAGACGTTCTTCGGAGTATTGACCGACCACTACCCGATCCTCGGCTATCGGCGCAAGTCCTATATCCTTGCCGGCTGGCTGCTGTGCTTTGCAGCACTGATGGTGCTCGCGTACAGCCCCAACGTTCAGTCATATTACGCGGCAGGGGAGATCCAGCGCACCAAGACGCTGTCGTTGAGAGTCATTGAAAATCCAGACGCTCCGCACTCTGGTGCTCGATTTCTCATCGAGATGTTAGTTGTTTGTCTCGGCTACGTAATCGTCGACGTCGCCTGCGACGGCATCATGGTTGAGCTCGCACAACACGAGCATATCGACGTCCGAGGGAATGCACAGGCGACCATTTACATCGTGCGGTTCACGGGCGATCTATTCGGTGTGTTAGCGGCTGCACTTGGGCTCAACGGAAGCGCCTACGGCGGCACGTTCGACTGGTCGCTTTCGTACGAGACGGTCTTCTTCTTGTGCGGTCTCATTGCCGTCGTTGGTGCCGTCAGCGCTGTTTTCTTTCTCGCGGAAGAGCCGTACAATGCGCTCTTGGATCAGCATCCGTTCCGAGAAATGTGGCGCATCGTCAAGCAGCGCGCGATCTGGCAGCTGATGGCGTTCCACTTTCTCAACGCGTTCTTCCACAAGTTTGGCTTTTCTGGGTACAGCGCCGTGAAGGAGAACTGGATCGGCGTCGACCCGCTGAGCAGCAGTCTCGCGACGTGCTTTTCCACCTTCCTGTTCATCGCTGCGAGCGTGCTGATGAAGCTGTTCTTCCTGAACGCGAGCTGGCGATGGCTCATGTTCGCGTGCTCCGTGGTGACAATCGCTATCAACCTCGCCGTGGGTTTGATCGTGACGTTCGACGTAGTGCGAAATCAGTGGTTCTTCCTCGGCGGCCCGCAGCTCTCAGTCATTCCGGACGGCATGCGGCACGTGATCGCGGGCTTCGTGACGGTCGAGATCGCCGAGCACGGCTTCGAGGGCGCGACCTACAGTCTGCTGACGACGGTCCACAACCTCGCATCGCCCTTCGCAAGCGTGATCTACAACCTTGTCGACGCGCACTTTGCCGTCTCAGATGCCGATATCGCCACGGACTCGAGCTACGTGCGCTGGCAGGTCGCGACGTGCCTCCTGATCGCCGCGGGCATGCAGACCGTCGGACTGGCGACGCTGCCGCTGTTGCCCGACCAGAAGCTGGAGGCGCAGGAGCTCAAGTACCGCGGATCTTCGAGTCGTGTGGCCGGCGTCGTGGCGCTCACGGTCGCAGTGTTCGCGCTGGTGTGGGCCACGACCGTCAACTTGTTGGCTATTCACAGCTCCACGGCCTGCCTCCGCATCGCCGGCGGCCGCGGATGTCCATGAACAACCGTGGTGGGGGACGGTTGGAGTTACCGTGCGTCTAAACGCGTTTGAGGGAAGATGAAGATAGATTCGACGGCCCACGCGGACCATGCTTCCTTCTCCCTTCCATGGTGGAGAGCTTCCTCTTTTGGATGATGGCTGGATCGCAGCCCCTCGCAATAAAAAACTCATCGGAATGGATACATCTTCAGTCTTTTCGACCAATCAAACCACTATTTTTGAACTGACGCGTCCTGCGTCACAATCTGGGTTGTTGGCGTGTTCCTTTTTTGATCTGTGCTAAGCCTCTATTCGTCAATATGTTCTCAAATTCATTTGGAATCGTATCCCGATGGAGTGGAAACGTAACTGTGAAGTTTTATGCGGTCCAACGCACGGGGTGTCGTCCCTTCGTTTTCCCTCTGAAGGAGCCAGCCTCGAGACCGCACAGAAACTAGCCACCTGCGACGTCAGCATTTCCGCCGCCCGCCGAAGCAGCATCCCTCCCTCGGATGAGGGCTGCGTGCCACGCACTTCTCGCCATCATCATCACGGAATGAATGGTCGAACCCACCGGAGTGAGTTCCTGAGAGGTGCGTCGGTGAAGTCGGACGGAGCGATCCATGGCGCACCTCTAGGCCCTAGTTTAGACCCCCGCAATGCTGCTATTTTTACGACACCGCAGTCCCATTTTGCGTCCATGCGGAAGGATCTAAACGCCGCTCATTTTCGACTTGTAGGTACCGACCGACCAGTAACGACTGGGCCTCAGTGAGTGTGTTTGAACTGGCTGTCTTTTTTCTTGAGCCTTTTGGTCGCAGGCCCCTTTCGCAGCCGGCCCGATACAAAAACTCAGTCACCGTCGGGCTCAAATTCTCAGCCTCAGGTTTCCGCCCAAGCCACAGCCAACCACTCGTTTGAAACCACCCGCGGATGAAAACTATCTTTCTTTTCCACCAATCATCACAATCTTAAGCACAATAATTCCCTATGATTGGATAGAAGTAGGATCACGGCAGACGTCAAACGTCTGCTCGGCGGCGAGTGGTGAAGAAAAAAAACCACCGCTCGGCCCCCCTCGGCTCTCTCCGATGCTGTGGCTCTGTAAGTGTGTGGCGTTGAGCGCACCCGGCATTTAGGATTTTCCCTCAAGTCGCGCAAGCACCAGCAGAAACTCCCAACATCACCATGAGCGCCGTCTCCGCCTACAAGCCGCTTGCTACGGCCGACAACAGCAAGGTCATCTCGTTCCTTCAGGACCTGGCCGCCGGTGGCGTCGCCGGTGCTATCTCGAAGACCGCTGTCGCCCCGATTGAGCGTGTCAAGCTCCTGCTCCAGGTGCAGGCCGCCTCGACCCAGATCAAGCCGGAGGACCAGTACAAGGGCATTGTTGACTGCTTCTCGCGTGTGTCGAAGGAGCAGGGTGTCGGCTCGTTCTGGCGTGGTAACCTCGCCAACGTCATCCGTTACTTCCCGACGCAGGCGCTCAACTTTGCCTTCAAGGACAAGTACAAGCAGATCTTCCTTGGTGGCGTGAAGAAGGACCAGTTCTGGCGCTTCTTCATGGGTAACCTTGCTTCGGGTGGTGCTGCTGGTGCGACCTCGCTCCTCTTCGTGTACCCGCTCGACTTTGCCCGTACGCGTCTCGCCGCCGATGTCGGCAAGGGCAAGTCCCGCATGTACACGGGCCTTGGCAACTGTATCTCGACCATCTACAAGACGGACGGCGCCAAGGGCCTCTACCAGGGCTTCGGTATCTCGGTCGGTGGTATTATCGTGTACCGTGCCGCCTTCTTCGGTGGTTACGACACCATGCGTGACGTCATGCTCAGCGACCCCAAGAACGCCCCGGTGTGGCAGAAGTGGGCCGTGGCCCAGGTCGTCACGACCGCCGCTGGTATCATCTCGTACCCGTTCGATACGATCCGTCGTCGCATGATGATGCAGGCTGGCCGCAAGGACATCCTCTACACGTCGACCGTGGACTGCTTCTTCAAGATCCTCCGTAACGAGGGCTCGAATGCCTTCTTCAAGGGTGCGGGCTCGAACGTGATCCGTGGCACGGGTGGTGCCATCGTGCTTGTGCTGTACGATGAGTTCAAGCGCCTCATCGACCCCAACGCCAAGCCGTCGTCGGAGTAAGCGTGTCGATAACCGAGCGTGTCGTGAGGTAGCGACACTGAGAAGCTCGTGTGCAGCCTCGGCTGCAGCCTGCGGACCTGTGTTGGTTATACATCAAGGCGTGACAAGGTGGAGGGGAGATCCGTCTCCTATCCATTTCGATAGACCAGGTTTCTATGAGCCTCGCGCTGCAGGCATGTGTGTCGGCAGTTAAAGAATTGTAAAAGCCATCTCATGATATTTGCGTAGCAACTCTATTGTCCCTTGCATCATTCCTTGTCATTTATGTACTCTTACCAGGAATAGTGCCCCATGAGGGAAGTACACTCATTCCCGATTGAGTGACACCGATTGCATAGTGACCTAAGTTTCCGTTGCTCAAAGAGTATTTTCAGCGTCGCGCAAAATGGCTACCAGGGGAAACCTGCGCGGGCAGTTACTCGCTACGACAACAACGTCAGGGCCGTAGCGCTTGCTCCTCTTCGTGAACATGCGGCGTACAGACGGACCGCTCGTCACCGCAGAGCTGCCGCCCATGGACGCCCTGCTCGCCGCGTCGCCCCTCCCGCCCGCGCTGGGCACACCGCCCGGCTCGCCGTCTGACTCGCCACGCAACAGCGACGACGATGGCGACACGTCTCCGCCACGCGCGCTGAGTCCGTCACACGGGAAGCTGTCGACAAGTGCGAGAAAGTACGCGCGGGATGACGCGGCGCCAGTGGTGGCGTCGATCGCGACCATCGAGAGCAAGCAAGCGCCGAGAGATGAGGTCACAGACGACGAGTTCCACGATATCGTGCTGGAAGCAGGCGTGGGCGTCGTGACTAAGTCTATTTTCAAGGAGAAGCGCGGTGGGTTCCTATCGCGGCTGCGGGACGCGTCGTCGTCGATGGTCAAGAGCAAATACACGCCGAGCGAGACCGGGAACGCTGCAATTGTGATCCCCGCGAATGCACCGCCCCCGCCACCGTCCCCATTGCGCGAGTCGGCACAGGTGTTCACGAAGAAGGAGAGCGAGCAGATCCACAGGGTTATGCGCCCAGGGAACGAATCGGTGGAGATTGTGCTCGAAGAGGAGGAGTCGATCGACGTGGAGATTGAGCAGACAACGAGCATGCCTGCTCCTCTCCAACGAGAAACAACAGCCATGACCCGAATAGGCTTTGGCGGTGGTGGAACAAAGCGTGGCGCGTTTGCAAACGATCGTGACGAGAACGGCGAGGATGACGACGGTGGAATGGCGCCTCAAGTTGTGATCCATTCGACTGAGAGCGACTCGGATTCCGGTTTCGCGACACTCAATCCGATCATCAATCGACAAGCCCAAGGAAGGCGAGGGTCGGCATCGTCCGCGATAGCGACTGGTCCAGCAATGGGGACAAACCCGCGCGTTCTGCTTAGTCTGCCGATCGACGAAGAAGCCTCGACGTCGAACGAGCGTCTCGTCCTCGTGATTAACGCACTAGGTGCTACAGGTCTCGCGAAAGTCGAAAAGTTCGGCACGCAATCAACACTTCTGGAAATGCGGCTGCGCGAGGCCACTGATGACCTCTCCAGCGGGGCGTCGCATCTCTCGTTTCTTCGGACATCCTTGCACAAAAAAGGCGGGAGCGAGGCGCAGTGGAACCAGCAGTTTACGACAGGGCTTCGATCCAGAACAAAGCAAATGCTTCACGTCGCGGTTCGAACACATAGCAAGTTATTGGTGGGAGAAGCCGTGATCTCGCTCGCAGATGTGGGGGAGACACTGTATGATCAACACTACCCCATCTTTCGAATGACTAACGACGATCGACGAGAAAATACCGGCCAAGTCCACTTGCAGCTTCAAGTCGTGCTTGCTGCACACTTCATGCCTGACAACTCTTTAAGCGTCGCACGGGAAACGAATCGCTCGGCCCGAAACTCACCAGGTCCCATTCCAGCGGTTCTGCGCAAAGGAGGATTGATGTTCAAAGTGCCCTACCATACACACTCATTGATGGGAGCTGCACCTACCAAACGCCAGTGGATAGCAGTCTCAGGAGATGCCCCGGGGGAGACGGTATGCGTCACATGGTGCGACCCCATCGACACGACGGAGAAGAGTCGGCGCCTTGACATCTGCCTCATTACCGAGATCCGCGAGGGCGCCCGGACAAAAGCGTTTGAAAGGCTTTTGCAGAGTGAACCGTCGTCAGTTGCGCACGAGAGGGATCGATGCTTCTCCGTCGTATCCAAGTCAAGAACACTGGATCTTGTAGCTTCAAGCAAGGAAGAGGCACGAATCTGGATCGAAGGATTGCGGAATATGATATTTGGGGCTGAAGCTCCAGATATCAATGTCTCCGATCCCTCGGCGAAGACCATTGAGGAATTCAGGCATTCAGCTTTGGTGACCAGAGATTCGTCGACTTTGAAAGTGATGTCGACAACGGCAAAGAAGAATCAACTTCAGCAGTGGAGATCCACTATTTTCGAGTTTGCGCGACGACGCGAAGTTGATTTGGTTGCTTCCTGTCTTCTCAACGGGTGCCCAATCGATCTGCTCGAGACAGGTTCTGGTGATACTCTTTTAATGCTCGCGTGCCGCTTGGGAGACGCTCGGTTAGTCGAGTTATGCTTGCAGTGGCGAGCAAAGAACGACCCACATCCCGAGTTCGGTGAGACAGCTCTCCAAGTCGCGGTCAACGCCGGTCATGCAGAGTGCCTAGGACTCATTCTGAAAACGGCGGCTGAAAGCGAGATGGACTCCGAGATCGTCAACCACATTGACTCCAACAACGATGCACCTCTCCATGTTGCTGCAAGGAAGGGTGATCTCGCGTGCATGCAACTGCTGCTGCACCACGGGGCCGATATTTGCGTTGTGGAAGAGTTCGGCCGCACACCGTTGCATTGTGCTGTGCTGAGCGGTAGCTTGGATTGTGTCGCATACCTTCTTGATGTCGGTGGCGACTCAGTGTTGAACGCGGGGGATCACGACGGCGACACTGCTCTGCATTACGCTGCCTTAGCTGGCATCGAAAGCATTGTCAAGCTACTGCTCGAAAGCGCTGCGGACGTGCAATCTACAAACGTTCACAGCGAGACAGCGCTCGAGCTCGCAAGACGTGAGAAGCATGCCGTAAGCGAGAAACTGATTGCTCAATACGACCACGCTACCACCACAGTACCAGCAGTTCGGAACCAGTCAGCTTCCTCGCTATTGATGTTGCATCAGAAGAATGAACACCCGGACAACGACGAGGCGACAGATGCGATGGACTACGGCGATGAGGAGGACGACTATGAGGAGCAAGATCCTGAATCGTTTATTGAACCCAGCAACAGCCCAGTTCGCCGTGGACCGATCGAACGCGTTCATGACTTCAATGAAGGCTACCATGACGATGAAGAGTACTACGTCCCTCATTCCGCCCGCAGTTCGAATTCTAGCCGCAGCACACAGCCAATTTCACCGAGCGCCAGGATCCGAGAGGTGCTTGCCACTCAGCGGCAACGAACATCTGTACATCATTCTCTCCCGGTTCCACCGCTCCATTTTCATTCCGCAAGGGGCGACTTACGATCTCGGTACATGCTAGAACCGGATCACATTATGCCGGCTCGCCAAGCATACACGGAACGGATGGGTCGTGATCAGCAACAGTATCGAGCTTACCCTCGCCCACGATACCCAAGCCAAGAAGATTACTATCGTCCATACGAGCGCACGGTCTTTCCGTACGGCGACGATCGCGGGTATTCTCATTCACCCATGGCCGCCCGACGTCACAGCATGAGCCCACATGCGTATGATGGGTTTCATCAATATCCAAGACGAGACTATGATGACTACAATGAATGGTATGACCAAGACCAGCATCCATCATTCACATCTCGACGGCCGAGTACTGCAGAAGTTCAACCGCACTCTCGACAGAATGAAGCATGGCACCACGACTACTCGCAAAACCCAAACCATCCACAAACGAGCACTCCATCTCCTACTCATCAAGCACTAGCTGAGGTGTGGGATATGTACTACTCCGACCAAGGGTACCCATACTACGTGAACCGAAATACGGGGGAATCACAGTGGGAGAATCCTTACGAGTCCACACCGGTCTCACCACCGTCTTCAACGACTCAAGTCGCACCGCACTCAGTTGAGGCTACAGTTTCCACGCCAGCTGCAGCTCACACTCCGGCAATTTCACCCGATGCGCAGATTCGAATACGACTTGCGGCTGCGCGCGAAATCAACATATCGGAATCACTGCGTGGATTGGCTGAGGGTTCGTCCAGCGTACGCGCCGCTACCGATACGCAAGATACTCACAAGGGTCCACCAAAAACGCTCTCCATTTCGACTTCTCTCAATGATCTGCCAAGTGGTCCGTCGTCTCCATCTTGCGACTCGCCGAGCTCGAAGTATGAGGTTCGCACTGGGATGACATTATCTATTGATGTGGCCAGCCCGCAACGAAAAGACGGTAAGACCACTATGCTATGTTTCCTAGGCTGTATCAAAACTGATTCTATTGTGTGCGATCATTCCAGAGAGTCGACCGGTGTTTGTCGCGTCTCCGCGCGCACGAAGTCCACGGAAACCAACAAACGGAACAGAGCCAGACGGATGCGAGAGCAGTTTTGAAAAGGTACGCTCACCGTTAGCATTTTTATTGTGCCATCGGCTCATCTTTTTTTCTTTACCTGTCGAAAGTCGACACGCGCGTCATCCCCGCGTGGCAAAAGCAAGAATGTTCAGATCATCGAACTGAAACGAGCAAATAATCTGGCGATGGCCTTGGCAAGCTTCAAGATCAATGACCGGAACGAGCAAATTGTGCAGGCACTCACAACACTTGACGAACGTGTTGTGAACGCCGAGCTTTTGGTGTGTCTGCAACGATTCTTTCCGACAGGCGACGAAGCAGCCCAGTTAAAAGCTTACGGAGGCCCGGTAAAGAGCCTCGGACCAGCTGAACGCTTCTTCTTCCAGCTATTGCAAGTGCCAGACATCACCCAGCGGATAGAGTGCTTTCTCTACAAGCTTCAATTCGCCCGAAACCACCGAAGTGCGTACTCAAAAATTCAGTCGACGAAGCGAGCTTGCCGTGATCTCATCGAAAACTACTCGTTTGTCCAAGCTCTCAGCGAGGTAGGCATCTCCTAGTCCGGCTGGAGTTCAAGTGTGTCATCTTACGATCGCTTCTGCTTCTGCTTAGTTCTTCAAGAAAACCAGGACGAGATCACTACAGGCGTTTCGAAGTGATTCAACAGTATTCAGGACTGAATACCTTTCGCGAATCGATGAGAAGCTGCACTCGTTCCACGACGATCTCCAGAAAGCCTCAGAAATTGAGCTTCTCGACGTCGAGCTCCAGATCAGTAGGCTGATCACAGGCTCTCGAACCGTTCAAGCGTTCGTTGACAAGACAAATCCGCCCAAGGACCAAGATGTCGCAGCTCACGACATTCTGCATCGATTCCTGGCGGAGACACGAGGGAAGCTAACTGAGCTTGAGGTCGACTACGAAGCGCTCGGCCAGTGGGAGGTCAAAGTCCTGGATCTCTTCGGCGAGAGCAAAGCAAGCTGCCAACTCACCTCGATTCTCGAGTGCTTGTGCGCAATGCTGGACAAAGCATGATGTGGATAGGTTGCCTCGAATAGATAGATTAGATGATCAATGTGGGATGTTCCGGGGGCTACATTGCTTCGACCAAACCTAGTAGTATCCCGAGCTGCCGCTCGCTCCGGCCGAGTAGTGGGACATGGTGCCCAGGTTCCCGCTCGAGCCCTGGCGCTCCGGTGTGTACTCGCGGATATTGGTCGCGTATCGCTCATTCTGCTTGGCCTCTTCGGCCCACTGCAGGTGGTCGTACGTGGGCTCGCGCATCTGGATGCGGCGCAGGATAGACTGGTTCTCGGCCGTGATCTTTTGGAGCTCGCGCTTGCGGTACTCCTTGTTGAGGCTGTGGCTGTACGCGACCGTCTGGTTCTTGTTGTCAAGCGACTCGCTCTGCATGATGTGAGACATCTTCTCGAGCAGGATGCGGTTCTCGCGCTCGATCTCGGCGTAGCGCTCTTCTTTCATTTGCTCCTTCTTGAGGTTCTTGCGCAAATGCTGTGGGCGATGGGGCTCACTGTTGTCGATCGAACTCTTGATGGTGTGGAGCTTTTGGCGGTGAATGTCCTGGCACTTCTGGTAGTACGCCGAGTCCGTGTGCTTGTTGAGCGTGGGCAGCGCTTTGCGTCCTCGGTCCATGGCGATTTCGTAGGTCTTGTTCCTGTGTGGTGTCTCGCGTTGATGCAGCAGGCGACGCGTTGAGCTATCTGCCCACAGCGCTACGCGACGCGAGGAACTGGGGGCCAGCGGTCACAGAGGGAGCCTTGCTCGCGTGTCTTCGGGCCCATGATCCAGCAATGCCCGACAAGGACTTGCTTATCCAACTTGCTATAAATACGGATCAGATGCCGCCAGAAAAGTGTAGCCATTATGGATACGGGGGTACCCTGAGGGGTACGCGTCGTTTCGTGGGCAAGGGGTACGTTTTCGCCTCAAAACCACGGTCTCACTAGGTTTATAGATCTTGAACAGCCACTCCGTCCACCGTTCTCAAGAAACTCAAGATGGAACACCACGCGGAGTCGCCCCAGCAGCCGCTGACATCGATCGAGCACGGCCGCTTCGACACGGCGGCACTGCAGGACGAGCTCGCGCTGGCGCTCGAGGCGGACCGCAAGTACAAACTCACCGACTCGATGAAGAAACGCGCGATCCACACGGCCGCCAACTACGACGAGTTCAAGGTCTCACTTTGCGAGCTGGAGCCAAGTGCCTTTTGATTTGTGAGAGAGTTGACCACTGCAAGGTGATATGTAGAATCTGGTGGCCTGCGCCGACCTCAAGCCCATCAGCCAGCGCGAGCTGCGCAGCTTCTCAAAGAACGAGCGCACGACCAACCTCTCGTTCAAGCCCAAGACTCGGAAAGCCTACGGGACAAAGCTCCAGCTCCAGCGCGAGTCGGCTGACGAGCCGCCAAAGACAGCAGCAGACTTTACGCGGGTGTGGCGGCGCTCGCTCAAGACCAACGAGGAGAAGTACAGGTAAGTGCACATCGAGATTTGCTACATCGCGTCTTGCTAATCTTGGGGCGTCTTAGGTACCTCCAGTTGGTCTCACCGAGCCGGCTGGGTGAACTGTTCAAGACCGACATTGATGCCGACTTGATGGCCGACATTGTCTCGGTGCTGGTCTTGTCATGGACCAAGCAGCAGGAGGACGCGGTGTTCACACGCGAGATGCTCGATGCGTTCACGACTACACGCCGTTTTGCGCTGACGGTGGAGTTTCTGGACAACAACCAGATCGAGAGACTGCGCGACCTGTTTACGTTGCTCGAGCAAAGTGAAATGAGCAAGGAAGGAGACTTGCAGAAGCTCAAGGCCAAGTACAAACTCTAGGCAACGAGAGAGGTCAAATTGGGTGGTCGCTTGTTTTAATTTACTCATGGACTCTATATGAAATGGTATGAATGCTCGCACGGGTCGTCGTCACGGTTTGGTCTCGGCCGCTCCCCACACAAAATATTCGAACGACGACTTGGCGCACAGCGCACCGAGCGTCAGCAAGAAGCAGCCCATGCCGCGCATGATGTATCCGATCGTCTGCTTCTTCAGGCGCTGGATTCACAGGACAGAGGAGTTAGAATCATTCCACACCGAGTGTAGGCTGTGGGCAAGCCCAAAATCGAACCTGCTTGTACTTCTGCAGTAGCGACACGAGAATGAAGAACCATGTCGAAACGCCACAGCATACGCCGATGCCAAACACGAATGCGAGAAAGAGCGTGAACTCGAGCAGACCCGTGCCATACACTACATAGGAAAAACAAATCGTTAGAAACGCGATGCATTCAATCCATAAAGCATTGTTGTCATACCGGAGGCGATGGCACCCGTGTACGTTGCCAGTAGCGACGGGTTGATGCCCGACATCGTGAGCCCCATGAGGATGTTGCGCACAAACTCGTCGCGCGGCGGTCGCGCTCGCATTCCTTTGTGCGAGGCCGATGCCGCATCCACGTCGAGGGGCGATTTGACCTCGGACTTGAGGAAGACGATGCCCACGATCGTGAACATGACGGCGCCGAGCACCCTACACAGAAATGACGATTGACAGGTCAGTTGGTCGCGTCCCACACACCGCAGTATGAGCTAAACGTACTTGGACACAGGCAGCAGGAACTTGGCACCGGCGAGGAAGCTACCAAAGCCCCAAAATGCGACACCAGCATACGTCTAAAAAGCAACCAAAGGCTCTATCAGTCCCCAACATCACACCACATCGTACAGATGCACCATCCACATACTGCTTCCGAAATCGCGCCGCCAAACGCGATCGTTAGCGCCGTCTGGTATTTACCCTGGATGCCCAGCTTGAGCACCATCGCGGACGTCGGTCCTGCCACGGGCACAGACCCCAAAAAGCCGAAGCAGAAGCCCGCGAGCAGCGGCAGCACCATGCGCACAAAGTACGGCAGCTCGGACGCCGGCGTCGGCGGTATCGGCGTCGCTTTCTTTAGGGCGTCATCGCCGTCCACTCCCCCACCGGCATCGTGCTTGGGCTGCTCTTTCTCCTCTTCATCTCCTTCTCGCGGTGGCTTGACAGCGACGATCGGCTGCGGCGGCTCGGCCACGCCCATATCGTCTAGCGGTGGGTCTTCGTCGTCGCCATCGCGGCGCAGGCCGGGCGACCACTGCTGGCGGTCCGTATCATCGCCGTCGTTCTTGGCGTTGCCGTCCACGGGCGTCAAAGGTCGCTTGGGCGCCTGGAAGCCGGGGCGATCGTGGATCGTGATGTCGCGCGGCGTGGCATCAGGAGCGACGTTGTCGCTCGCAAAGCTGACCATGAGGACGTAGAGCCCGACGAGCGCGGCGACAGCGCCAAGCAGCGCGCGCTTCTTCATGCGCTTGTACGGGTCCGAGAGGAAGCGCATGGTGCGGTGATAGAGCGGCAACACGGCGCTCGAGGCCGAGTCGCGCCGCGGGAGATGGTCCTTGCGCGCGAGGTACGCGTCGGCGACGCGCATGCTGCTGTTGATGGCGCTCGTGGTTACGTGCGTAGCTCTTCGCGTCAACAAAGCCAGCGACAAAGCGGAACTGTCGGGAGAAACTGTTGCCTGTCGCGTGCTAAAAGGCAGTTGACCCTTTGAATAGGAACGTCAGCTCATACGAGCACCTGGCTTTCGCACCCATATCACATGTGATTGGTGAATAATCCATGTCCACATATTCGATTGGCCAGAAATATGTATATGATTTAACAAAGGGGGCGTATGCTTTCGTAGAGGTCGATGGGCCACTTCAACCGGCGGGGTTTCCTTTGGGGACGCCAAGAAAGGGAAACGTTCTGGATGGGCGAGACCGCAAGCACGACGGATACGACGCAGCAACGACGAACCGGAATATGATGACAGGCCACCATCCCCATCCCCAGCAGACACCCGCTCATCTGCCGGCGCCGCCGCGCACGCGGCTGACACTCGAGCGCGTGCTGGGCGTGACGTCGCTGAGCAACGCGATGCTGGCGGTGAACCCCGTGACGGGCGAGATCGCGTACGCGGCCGGCTGCATCGTCGTGATCTACAACCTGCGCCGCAACAAGCAGGTGCGCTACTACCGCGTCGAGAAAAGCGTCGCGAGCCTCTGCTTCTCGCCGAGCGGCCAGTTCCTTGCGATCGGCGAGAAAGGGTACTTGCCGGCCATCACGATCTGGGACGGCTCGGACGGCACGCTCTGCGCCGAGTTACAGATGCACAAGTACGGCGTCGCGTGCATGGCCTTCAGCCGTGACAGCGCGTACTTGGTGTCGGTCGGGCTCGTCCACGACCAGCAAGTTGTCGCGTGGGACCTCGCACGCGACGCCGCGACCGGCCAGATGAAAGGCAAGGCCGTCGGCACCGCGACGGTCAAAGAGAAAGTGCTCGCGATGGATTGTTGCCACGAAGGAAATTTCTTTGTCACGGCCGGCGAGAAGCATTTCAAGGTACTGCTTGGCTACTGTCAATATGGTATCCGTTAATGAACGTGAGGGCTCACTGCACGATGTTGGTAGTATTGGTTTCTCGACGCCGACAATCGCTTTCTCACGACCGGCTACGAGGTGAACAACCTGCCGGAGATCCGGGGGCGGTCGGCAGTGATGGCGGCGAAAGAAGACGCGACGTTCACGAGCGTGGGCTGCGGGTTTGGAGCCACAAAACTCAAGACGTTTGCGATCACCGCGGACGGCACGTTATGCTCGTTTGGTGTGTCGTGCGTAATGGAGCGGCTCGTGTCGCTGGAGGCGGCCCACGGAAACGCGCTGTCGGTATCGGAGGCATACATTGCCGTTGGTGGATCGAGCTCCGTCGTCCGACTGTTTGATCCGACGACGCTAGAGTACAAGGCGACGATGCCGTTTCCGCCAGCGTTTGGCGAAGCAGCAAAACTTGGCGATGACCCACAGGAAGCCCAGGCATTGCAGCCGACACAGCCTCATCGGTACCCAGCAGCAATTGGCGTTCGGCTCTCAGGTTCCCACTTGGTGGCGTTATACAGTGACCGCAGTTTGTTCATCTACGATATTGCCGACTTGCACAACACGAAGACCGACCGATCTTTTCTCTTCCACAGCGGCAGCGTGCGAGATTTGAAGATCGCTGGGCGTCTGAGAGGAGTGAACGCAAGGGGGAAAATGGTTTACCACGGAAGTGACTCGCTCCATGCGCGAAAAGCCACGTCCGATGCGCTGATCCCGCAAGGCACTGTTGTGACCTGCAGCGACGACAACACCATTCGGTTTTGGCATTTGGATCTGCACAAGCCAGGGAAAGCGAGTCGTTTTGGAGGAGAAACCACAACGGAGGATGACCCCGCCAACGAGCCCTGGAAGAATCCACACAGCCAAGAGATGCTGGACATCATTTACCACGACGACCCGCGAGACTTCTCGGATGGTGAAGCGCTCATTCTCGGCGGGACGTGTTCTTGGAACGATTTACCGGACATCCACACCCCAACGAAAGATCCTGGCCCTGTCAATGGACTTCGAGGCGTCGCGATCCATCCAAACCTGAACACACTCGTGGCTGGTGACAAGGAAGGAAGCGTGATTCTCCGCTCACTCCCGCTTGCTGAGACATCGTCCACCGAAATTGGAGCGTACGCATCGGATATCCACTGTTTGGCGTTTGGGGAGGTATCGACTCCGCTGGGATCCAAATTCCTCGTCGCTGCCGGTGGTCGCGATCGCCTTGTACACGTCCACGACAGTTTGAAAGGGTTCACGGCGGTGAGCAAACTCGACAACCATTCTGGGGCTATCACAGCTCTCCATTTCACATCCGACGGGAAGAAGCTAATCAGTTGCGGCGCGGACAAGAACGTGGTTTTCTCGGAAGTCGGCACCGACGGCAAGATCACTCGGTACAACTCGGTCCCTTTCACAGGTGGCAAGATTTTTGACATAGCGCTGACTTCGGACGACGAGCTGTTGCTGGCGTCGTGCAACAATCGCCTCGACATCTTGAGTGTGAGTACAGGCAAGCAAGTTCGCACGCTCCACGTCGGAGAGCAGCATCGCATCGATGTGTGCCCGGCCAACTTCTGCGCCGCAATGGGTGGTTCGTTGTCGGATAAAACGATCCACATTGTTGACTTGCAGTCCGGTGAGACCCTCGCGGACGGAACTGGACATGGAGAAATCATCACGGGCATCAAGTTCACGCCTGATTGCCGCCGGCTCGTTTCCTCAAGCAGCGACGGCTGTATTTTCGTCTGGCGGCTTGCAGAGGAGCTGCAGGGGGCGATGAAGGCTCGTCTTCGGAAGGTGGCCGAGAATGTCGCGCCTCCGCCTGCGCCTCCAACTCAAGCAGCCGAGAAGAATCAGCAGCCTGTACCAATGGCGCCCTCATTGATGCCGCCGCCAGCACCACCCATCAACGCAGGAAAGAAGGCTGTTCAGCCCACAAAAGTTCCAACAGTTTCCTCCCCAGCGGCTGCCCAGTCGGCTACCATGTCTGACGGTCGAAGGGCCGAACCAAAAGCTGGGCGGGACGATGGAGCCGGCGATTTGGTCAAGAATGGTGGATGGAAAGGAAAAGCGAAGGCAGTGCCCGGTCCGCTGTCGAACGTTCCCAACGAGGAGTGGATGCGAACGCGTGATTCGGCGAAGAAAACAGTCTCAGTAACGGATGATAAATCCTGCGATACTACTGCACGGGCCCCGGTGGAAGGAGCTCTGCAAATTGATCGATCAAAGACACCAAATTGGGCGAAAACGTTTCAAGTATCGACCGTCAATGCGATACCGAAGCGTAGTCCACCAAAGCCCGCTGAACAACCTCGATCAAAGTGGTCCCAGCGTGCTGGTGGACCACAGGATGATATTCGTCTGAATCAAGCGAATCGCTTGCAGCCTCCTGATGGTGAAGATTCAGCCGGAGGACTGTCTAATCTATCTCTTGCGAACATCGATGTCTCTCAATCGGCGTTGCAGACAGGAACATCACTGGCCATCGAACGAGAGCAACTCGAAAAACGACGGAAGCAAGAAGAGACAGCAAAAGCTGTCAGCGAAATGAATGATCGGTTAAGCAAACTCGGGTTGCTCAAACCGCAGAAGGATCGGCAAGTTCTGTATCCAACGTCTGCACCCAATGAAGTTGTCGAAAATGCGATCGAGGGCGATGTTGTTCGTCCATCAACCGAAGTGAAAGGAGTCGCGAGATCTAGCGGTAAGGGGGAGAGTGAATCGTCTGGGGATCTTCAATTGGATGAAATTCCTCCGGAGATGTTCGAGTCCATCGATCTTCCCATCTCAACGCTATCCAAGCAGCAGGGTGAAGCATCCGCACGGCGACCTGTTTTACGATCGAGCATCGATCTACGCGTCGACCAATCCATGAGTGCTTTCACCAACGGTTTCGTCGTCGAGGCAGATCCAACACGAGCGTCAGGAGTCGGTATAACCAGCAAAATTGCTGTGGACCAATCGCTCAGTGCATTTAGTGAAGGCTACAAGACCAACGCCCAGCTCAGCCATCCGACAGGATATCCTGAGAGCAAAGGCGTCCCAAGTACGGTCGCGACAACCGCAAACGTTTTGGCGCGGGGAGAGGTCGACGCTTCCCTTAGCCAATTCACGGAAGTCTTCAAGAGCAACCAAGAAGTCAAGCAAAGCGTCGATCTGAGTGGTGTGGCGTCCTCAATTAGCGCGTTCACGTCAGGATATGTCGACAATCAACCAGCCACAAGCCCCGCTGTCAACACAAGCGTCGACATGAGCTCTGTGGCCGCATCTTTGAGCAACTTCACGACTGGATATGTGGCACCAAGTAAGAGTCTTCCCATCGCTGAGTCACTCAGCTCGTTCACATCGGGCTTCGCCGAGGCGGCAAAAGTAATTCCCGTGAGAAGCAGCTTGCCCAACGTTCGAGTCGACGAATCCCTCAGCGTATTCACTGCAGGATACTCAAACCCGGAAACTACAAATCCGCCTTGTGTGGCATCTGAGGTCTCCGCATCGTTGAGCAGCTTCACAGCTGGGTATGCTAAGACTCCAGAGCATCCGTCCAATACTCCAGCCAGTCCGTCCCAGCCACCCGATGTCGATCCAGCGACGTCGGTCGCTGATGAACAGAAGCTATCCGTGCTTAGCTCGATCAGGTACGAGGTCATCGTCTCTTACTACCACCTCGGCCTTGCTATTCACCATACCGTGCGTCTCTGTAGTGATCTGGACCAGCAGCTTCTGCTCACATCTCAAGCGCTCAAAACCCTTGCAAGCGATGGCGACTCGAGTGAGTGAGCGAGCTTCTTGGAGGGTCAAGCTGTGGCCAAACTGACCGTCTCTTTTCTTAAAATTCTTTTGGCAGATCCAGAAATCGACGAGATCCGTTCGCTTATGTCCCAGTTGGGGCTCGCCATCCAGTGCTTCGCGAGCAAGCGCTAACTCCTCACACCAATTCCCCGCAACATAGCTTCACAAATTGGAGTCCCTGTTTGTGTTGCCCTCGCCGTCGGACAATCTCGTACTTAAGTGGACACCACATTTATCTTGTTGTTTGTATGATCGGTTTAGACGAGGACCTCTTCCCGGTCATCCTTCGATGGATCCTCACAACAGAATTATCGAAGGAACCGAGACCAAGATTTGATTTGCGCAACGATGGACGTGACCATGACGAGCGTGGGCGCCAGCGCCGTGGAGAAGAAGCTGGATATGTCGCTCGATGACATCGTGGAGGAGCGCAAGCACGAGTCGCTCTCGCCCACCAACGGCGCGAGCGGCAAGAACCGCATCGCGTACGTGGAAAAAAATTCGAAGATATTGGCGGGATTACGGGACGCACAATGGGCTAACTGCCATGCTCATGTGGACAGCAAGAGATCCGAGCGCATCGCGCAAGTGGGCCCGTACCCGCCGCGTGCGGCGCGAGGGGAGAGTACGCCTCTTCGTGTGTGGAATGAGGATGGCATCAGAGAGTGCGCTGACGAGGCGTGTTTTGTACTGGACGATGTAGACCAACTCGAGCTGGATGGTGCGTCGGCGGGGCGCCGCGTGTACGTGGGGAACCTCTCGTGGAACGTGCAGTGGGAGCTCCTGAAGGACCACATGGGCGCCGCGGGCGAAGTGCTCCACGCCAGTGTGCTCGAGTCCAACGGCCGCTCCAAGGTGCGAATCCTCGCACATGGCAAACAGAGTTTCGGTGGAGAAAGAGACGCTGATGTGCCGTCGGCATTGTCTGGTGCTACAGGGCTGTGGGCTGGTCGAATACGCCACAGAGGAAGATGCCGAGCGCGCGATCGCGACGCTCAACGACACGGAACTAGATGGGCGCAAGATTTTCGTGCGCGAAGATCGCGAGACCAAACCGAAAGGTGGCCACGCGGTGTCCCCCGGGAAGCGACACGCGATCGGCGATGAGAACCAGGCGCCGAACGCCCCTGGAGCAGTGATGTCGGCTCGCGTCTACGTGGGGAATCTGTCGTGGAACGTTAAGTGGCAGGATCTCAAGGACCACATGAAGGTCGCGGGCACAGTGAAGCACGCAGACGGTAACGGTCCGAGTCAGACTTTGCCTGCTCGGTGGAAAAGGCTGATTTGTGGTGCTGTGTATGCTTGTCTGCTGTCAGTTCTGAGTGAGGGGGGCGGGCGTTCCAAGGGCTGCGGCCTCGTCGAGTACGAAACGGCGGAGGAAGCGGCTCGCGCGATCGAGTTGCTGAACGACACCGACCTCGATGGTCGCAAGATCTTTGTTCGGGAAGACCGCGAGCCCGAGGGCGGGAGCATCTCGAGCATCGCGCACCGCGGCGCGGGCGGTCGCGGAGTCGGGGCACCACGCAGCGCTCCGTTGGGTCGTGTCCACGTTGCTCCCGTGGCTCAGCAGCAACAGTTTGCCCCGCTTGATAGCACGGCGCTCTTCGTCGGCAACGTACGTGAAGCTCGAACGGCTCTGCTTGTGTGGAGTGGTTGCTGACGATAGATCCTCTACTGCGTCGAATGGACAGTTGCCGTGGGACGTCACGTGGCAGATTCTGAAGGACATGTTCCGCAGCGTCGGCGAAGTGGATCGCACCGAGATCGCCCAGTTCCCGGATGGGAGATCACGCGGTTTCGGCATCGTCCGCTTTGTCCGTCCGGAACACGCCACTCAAGCGATCGGTGCGTTTTGCTGAGTGATTCGGTGCCAAGAGGCCGATGAAACTGACCTGAGGTTTTGGTGTGTTAGCGCAATTCAACGGGTCGGAGATGAACGGCCGCCCCATTGAGGTCCGCTACGACAAGGGACGCGTCTGAGCACAAGGACGCTCCAAGTTCCCCAAGAGGAAGAACGGAGCAACTGTAGATAACGCGGGAAACACTGTTTAGTTTTGCTCCATGCTCAAGCCTCGGTCTCGCGCCATCGCTATGTGGTGCTCTCAAACTCAAGCTTCAAAATTGATTTGAACTCCAGCGGGTCACTTTGCATTCACCAATTCGTTTAGCATCCGATAGAACCTCCGTCGGGTCTGCAATGACGGCAAGTTTACAAATGTCAGTCTCAGTTTCCACACACCACACTCATGCAAGACGCACCATGTATCCACGAATGATTCTCTGCAGCCGAACGATCGAGCGGTGCACTTGGAAGTACACGTCAAGGGGCGGCACCGGCGTCGTGGCTGTCGAGGGGGCGACGACGATCCAGTCGGCGTCCGTTGTCTGCACGGAGAAGTCGGCCGAGTCAAACTCCCCACGCGTCGATGTGTCGTGGTCCATCGTTGCCGATGTGGTTTGCATCGCGCTCTCAGTGAGCTCGAGAATTGGCGTCTGGACGCTCGTGCTGGTCATTTCCAGTTCAGTCTGGACGGGACCGTCGACACGTTGGACCATCAACTCGGTCTGCGCACTCTGCTCGAGGGATGGTGTCTGGAAGTCGACCTGCACTTCGCACTCGGCAACGCTCGTGGCAGGTTCGGTCTGCGTGAGAGCATCCAATACAACGGTCTCGTCTTGGGTGCTGCTGTCCACGAGCTCCGCGCTCGGATTCGTCTGCGCCATGCTCTCGTCAGTGGCAGCTTGGACCTGCACACTACACTCGACCGCCTCGACCGAGGTTGTCTGTGTTTCGACCGCGCAGTTGTCCGCGCCGGCGTCTTCTGTCTGAGTGATTCCCTCAGTGGTGATTGCTACGACTTGCACGCAGCAGTCGACCGTATCAACGGCACAGTCGGTTTGCGTGTCCACCACGCATTGCTCTGCGCTCGGGTTGGTCTGTACGCTGCCCTCACACATCGCTGGCTCGATCTGTACGCCGCAGTCGACTCGCTCTTCGCCCACGTCCGTTTGCGTCTCCGCAGGAACGTGATGATCAGCGACGGCGTCGGTTTGCACACTGGCATCGTCCACGAAAGTCTGGACTTGCACGCTGCTGTCACCACACTCGCCAGCAGCATCCGTTTGAGTCTCTGCGACGCAATGATCGGAGGAAGCATCGGTTTGGATGCTCCCATCGCTTATCGCAGATTCAGCCTGCACGCCGCTTTCCACGCAGGTTGGCGGCGTCTCAGTTGGCGCTTCCATATCGGTGCTTTGTACGGCACTGACGTCCGCCTGGACGCAGCCGTCGGCAGTACAAGTCGTCTCTACTTCGCACTGGGTATTACTACTCTCGACACACGCCACTACGTCAAGCTCCGTCTGGGTCTCGGCCGTGCTTCGGACAGGGCCCACATTGGTCTCAGTGTCGGCTCTTGCATCGAGAAGATCAACGTCGACTTGAACGCCGCACTCCACCAGCTCTGGTGGCACAATGACCGGTGGCTCCCGTGGGAGACCGTCATTCGAGGCATTCGCATTGGAGCGGATGGGCGCTTCTTCAGAACTTGATTCGTTCTGGACTTTGGTCGACATACTTGGCAGTATCGCGGACGACGCCAGGGCCTCCAGCAGTGTTTCCTCGAGCACTGCCAGCACAAGCTCGTCGTGTGAGCCACCCCCTGGGGTTTGCCTATTGTGGCGTGTGTGCGATCAAGTGGCGTACCGGTATTGAGCCGTTCCATCTCGCGTCGCTCGTCCAAGAACCACCGCACGAGCTTTTGCGCCAGCACAAACAGCATTTGCAGTTTCTCCTGCGTTCAGAAAACCGCACCAGCCGATGAGAATGCCCAAGCCGAGCCACAAGGTCCGTGTCGCTCGTGACGACGACACACAAATAACGCACCGGCGAGTTGGTTTTCGCGGCTTGCAACTGGGCCACGCGGTCCGCGTAGACGAGCACGGCGTCCGAGTGGAGGCTCGACAGGTCCACACGTGCGAGCGAGTCCATGGTCGTCGGCGACAGCGGCGGCGGCGGCGTCTCCATTTGTCCACTAACGTCCTAGCGTGAACGGGAGGCACAGTATAGCAGGCCTGGTAATAGAGCGATCGACTGCATGTTTGGTTGTGGTGTGGATGTGGACAAGAAAGCCCCCTATTTTTACGGACGCTATGGCCGGCCAAAATACTCGGCTCAACCGAGAAATGTCGCGACCAGTTTCTGCATGGACGACGGCAGCAGTGGCTCCACATGCGTCGTCACGAAGCGCACGCGGCGCAACATCGCCGGCGCGAACCGTACGCGGCAGTACTCTGACACACATACACACAGCTCACAGCGCGCGGCGTCAGCCACTTGTGGATCGCATCGTCCATGGGCACCGCACTGACCGTCGAGGATGCTCAGAATCTCGAGCCGCTGCCAGTCGCGCGCGAGGTCAAAAGGCGTCGCGCCCAGCTCGTCGGCGACGAACGGGTCCAGATTCGTGCCGAGCAACAGCGCCACGATACGGTCGTGGCCGTTCTTGCAGGCCGCATGCAACGGCACTTGGCCCTGCTTGGTAGGGGCATGGAGGTTCAATCAGTCAGTGTGATAACACGAGGACGAATGGGGCTGACATAGCGCACCTCGTTGTCGCGGAGCGAGGCGCGTGCGCCGTGCTGAAGCAGCAACGTGGCCGCGTCGAACCGGCCCCACGCGCACGCGACGTGGAGCGCCGTTTTTCCCTGTCATAGCAAGAGCCTTTGTCAACACGACGTCACAGGTCGGTTGGAAAACCCCGACAGAGGCGTCTTTACGTCGGTCTGCTGCTCGTCGACGTTCACGCCACTCTCGAGCAGCAGTAGCATGACGTCCATGCAGCGGTTCTGCGCGGCTGAGCAGAGCGCCGAGTGGCCTTCCTTGTCCAGCGCGTTGACGTCGTGGTGCTTGGAGATCCTGCGAGAAAACAAGGGGAGACAATACCGGTAACACACCTCGCAACACTCCATAGTGAATGCTTTCCGTCTCGTTTCGGTACCATCGGCGCACGACTTGGAGCTGGTTCAGGGAGGCCGCGTGGACAAACGCGTCTTGGGGGCGAAAGAGCGAGCCCAGAAAATCCTCCACGTCGAATGTCTGGGGAAGCACACCCACACAGAAACACAGACAGAAGATCCGAGCCCCGTGAGCGTTCTGTACGCCCAAGCGCACCCGTGGACGCGCGGACCCCAGACCTTGGCGGGCCGGCTCGCGGGCTCGCACGCATGGAAGGCCCACATTGCTGCCGCTGTTTCTGTTGGAAGAGAAGCGCCGCGACACGAGGGCCGGTCACTGGGTCGGAACACTTGGGGCCAACGGTCTCCGTAACGTGCACCCGTTTCACTCGCTTTCATCAAACCAAAGACGCTTGCGCTGTTGGAGGGTAGTGCATCCGTCATAAAAGGCGGGGCCGTATGGACGTATACTGTGTATTACCGCGGGCTCAAGTGGATGGGGATCTGCTGCCGCGCGATCTTCTTGTTGCGCGAGCCTTCGAGCTGTCGCAGCGGCATGGGCTCGTCGTACGCGCTCGCGTCGTCGGCCGTGAGAGACTACAGGGGTGCCAGTGTCGTCAATGATAACAAAACCCCGACAATGAATGGTGATCCCTCGCGAGCAGCAACGCACCGCTTCGTCCAGGTTGCGCTCGCTCTCGTAGGTCACGAGCTGGTGCTCGACGGGCGGTAGGCGCACGCCGTACTCGTTCGAAATGGGCGGAAGCGGCAGCGCGTTGCGCTTCTCTGCGAGCTCCATCATCAGCTAGCGATCGCATAGAGTGAGATCAAGTGAATAAGCTGACGTCGCGTCGCTTCCCTATGCGTACCTCGCGCGACGGCGCCGTGGCGTAGTGGTGGTTCAGCCGCGAGGCGATCGCGAGCCGCACGTCGTCGGCGTCGATGGTCTAAACGAGCACACACACAGAGCGTAACCCTTGTTGGTTTAGTCCACCAGCCGGTCGTTCAATCGTACGCGCGTATGTCCGCCCTACAACGTACCGGTTTGTCGGCAAACGTCGCGTACTCTTGCGCGTCAATGAGGATGTCGGTGACGTACCCTACCCAAACACCACCGTGTCAACGCCGTTTAGACGCCATGACCTCATCTCTCGTGTAACCTGTGCATAACCACGTACGGTGGACAAACTCCTGCAGCTGATCCACGACGCGCGGCTCGTGCTTGTCGGCGCCCATGGACTCGAGCACGAGCGCCACGACCTGCGCGTCCACCGGCCGCGCGTCGCTCGTCGCCGACTCGCCGTCGTCGCCGTCGTCCTCGTGGATTCCCTTGACGTGCTTGAGCTTGAGCGCCGTCTCGCTGATACTGCCGTTCCCGGTGCCTGCGGAGCTCTTGGCGGTCGACGCCGAGGACGACGTTGCCCCCGCGGGCTTTTTCACGCCGGTCGACATTTTTCACTTGGGCTTGTCGGCACATTGGCAACAATAGTGACGAATACCCCGGAAGACTGACTTCCCGTAATTTACGCCGCAGACACATGTGTAAACTACATCCTGGGGGATTACGTTCGGTTCATCTTAGGTTCGCATGACACGAATTGACTGGGAAGCGATCTCACTCCGTCAGGTTAGTTGGCGATGCCGCCGGACGTGAGCTTGTGCGGGTGCAAGTGCTTGTCGAGCTCCTCGGGCGAGAGCGACGTGAACTCGAGCGCGACGTCCTTGACGCTGCGTCCTTCCTTGTACGCGGTCTTGGCGATCTTGGCGCCGGTCTCGTAGCCCACGATCGGGTTCAGCGCCGTGACGAGGATCGGGTTGCGGCCCACGAGGTCGGCAATGCGCTTCTCGTTCACGACAAAGCCCTCGATGGCCTTGTCGGCCAGCAGCCGGCACGCGTGCGAGAGCAAGTGGAGCGACTCGAGCACGCTGTTGCAGAGCACCGGCAGCATGACGTTGAGCTGGAACGAACCGGACTGGCCCGCGATCGTCGCAGTCACATCGTTGCCAATCACTTGCGCGCACACCATGGTCACGGCCTCGGGGATCACTGGGTTGATCTTGCCCGGCATGATGCTCGAGCCGGGCTGCAGCGCCGGCAGCTCGATCTCGCCGAAACCCGCGATCGGACCCGAGTTCATCCAGCGCAAGTCGTTCGAGATCTTCATCAAGCTCGTCGCGAGCACCTTGAGCTGGCTGCTGAGCTCGACGATCGCGTCGGGCGCGCTCAGCGCCTCAAACAGGTTGTCGTTCTGTTCGAACGGCGCGCTGAGCTGCGTTGAGAGAATCGCACAGACTTTCTTACCGAACTCGGGGTGCGCGTTGATGCCCGTACCCACGGCGGTACCGCCGATCGCGAGCAGGCGCACGCGCTCGAGCGCCGACTTGATACGCGCGACGTTCTTGACGATCTGCGAGGCCCAGCCGCCGAGCTCCTGCGCGAGCGTGATGGGCATGGCGTCCATGAGGTGTGTGCGGCCCGTCGTCACGACGTGCTCGAGCCCAGACGCCTTCTTCTTGAGTACGGCCACGAGATGCTCCATAGCCGGCAGCAAGCTCTCGCTGGCCTCGAGGTACGCCGCGATCGAGATCGACGTAGGCATGACGTCGTTGGACGACTGTGACATGTTGACGTGGTCGTTCGGGTGCACTTTTTGGTGGAGCGAGCGTGTCGCGAGCGTCGCGAGAACTTCGTTCATGTTCATGTTGGTGCTCGTGCCGCTGCCGGTCTGAAAGATCGAGATCGGGAACTGGTCAGCGTAGGCCGCAAAGTCGCGCGTCACGCTGTCGGCCGCCGTATGGATGGCGTCTTTCATGGGCGCGTCCAGCAGCCCGAGCTCGTGGTTGGCCGTCGCGCAGGCCTTCTTGAGCTGCGCAAGCGATGTGAGCAGGCGCGCGCTGAACGGGTGGCCGAACGGGAAGTTGTCCACGGCGCGCTGCGTCTGTGCCGTGTACAGCGCGGCCACGGGCACGTTCACAACGCCCATGGTGTCGTGCTCCTGGCGGAATTCCTGTGACATGGTAGAGAGCGAGCGTGGTCGGTGTCTTGTTCTGGTGTTGGAGGCCGAGCGCAGATTCGCGAGTGAGAGGTGGTGGCACCAATGGGGGCTGAAAAAGAGAGGAGGGGAGAAACGCTCCAGTTGGGGAGCTCTGGCAGTCCTTCAAGGCGAGGCTGGGATGACGCCGCTGTCGCAGAGTGCTGGTCTTTGGTGCTTGGGACAGAAGATCCGATGGAACACGGCCAGGCCAGATGGCGCAGCCCACTGGACCCATGGTGTGCTCCACACCGTGGTGTGGGCAACAATTACCCCATAAGACTGACTACTAGTGACATCTACTTCAACCGGCCGAGATCATCACGCCACTAATGAAGGCGTCCACGCGAGCAAGAGGCAGTTCTCGACGCTTTCTTTGACGTCGCAGTAGTGGACGAGCTTGGCTTCAAGGCCCAGCGAGCGCAGATAGTGGACGCGGCCGGCGTCGAGGATGCGCTTGCACTTGCGACCGAGCACCGCGCGGTCGGCTTGGCTACAATATATCACCACATCAGTCTTCTTCATTCCCAGATCCAACCGCACACCATAGAAAACTGCACCCAGTACCTGATGTGGAGCACGTGCTCGACGCTGTCACCGGAAATGCCCATGGCGCAGGTCGCCCAGGACGTCATGGCCGTGAGCAGCGCGAACTCGGGTGCCGTGAACCCTTGGGCGAGGAAAAACTCGGGGCTCACGTAGTCCTCCCAGCGGCACACGTGGTGGCAGCACAACGCCACGGCCACGCCCTTGAGCTGCTTGCTTAGCTTGCCTTCATCACCATCGACCGTAGATCGTGGGAGCGTGTGGAGTGACCGCAGCGAGAGATCGGTAGCGACGCCGCACAGGTGCTTGGACATGCCGACCACGGGCGCGCCGGCCAGTTCCGCCATGCCCGCGAGGTTCAGGTGGCGGATGTCGATCTTCGCGCGCAGCACGCGTGGCTGGCGACTGTCGCTGGCGGCGTCACGAATGATGTGGTCGGCCTTGCCGCGACCGCCGGCGCGATCGATGAGCACGTACAGGTTGTCCGGCAGCGCCTGCGCCATCGCGAGCGACAACATGCCGCGGCCGGCACCAAGTTCGAGGAACGCGGCCGACGCATCCAGCAAGCGCACTTCTTCCATGTTGCCCAGGATCGACGACTGCTGTTCAATGTGGCGTAACACGTTCTTTGAGGATCCGGCCGCGGTCTTCTCCGCGAGTAACGCATCGCAGCACTTGTGGTGGCGCTTCTGCAGCGGAATCTCGCCGACGCAGGTTTCGTAGGCTGCGTGGATGCGCTGGACAAGCGCCGGGAAATCCAACACCGCGAGTCGGTCGATCAGACTTTGCGCTTGTTGCGCCGTCGGCTCCGAGTGCTCCGAGGCTTGCTGCTGCTGCGGTGCGCCTTCGCCGTCATTGTCCCCTTCGTCCTCGTCCTCGCGTGTGGACTCGACCGTCAGCGCCAACAGAGGAACACCGTGTGCACCCGAGTTGATGCTCTCACTGTAGAACGGTAGGCTCTTGGCCGCCTCGGCCTCGCGCAGCTTGTTGCACACTTTGACGTGCTTGCCGAGGTCGAATGCGTACACCGAGTGGGACGCGTCGATCGGGCAGGGCACGCGCACGCGCAGCTCGGCCTTGAACTGCTGGGAGCGGTTGCTGAACGCCTGCGCGTCGCTCGGGACGTGGTTGCCGCAGAATTTGGTGCCGGCCACGCTGTATTTCATAGAGCTCCGTCAGAGAACGGAGGGTTGCTAGCGAGGATCCAACCACGAACGTACCGCTGGTTGTTGCAGAAGCGGTTCTTGCGCGCGACCTTGAACATGCAGCGGTCCCACTGACCGGTCTCCATGGCCTGCGCCTTCTCGAGTTTGCGCTTCTTGCGCTGCTGCTGCTTCAGCGCCGTCTCATCGGGCGACGGCCGCGTCGCCGCTGGCAGCTCGCGCTTCTTGGCGTCCTCCATTCTCCCAAACGATGACCGTTGTCCCTGGGTGGCGCCATTCAAATACGCAGATCATTAAGATTGGCTATTAATCCAATTAGATCATATGATTGGTTGAAATAGAGAAGAACTCGCCATGGTTTTGGATTCGCTCGTCGCAATTGATCACGATGGCGGACGAATGGGCGGAGAATGTGGAGCAGCAAGTACGTGTGGCGGGGCCGTTCGCTGCATCTTCTCGTCCACGAACGCCACAGACTGATGTCCTTTGTGTTATGTGTGCATTGTAGAATGAGGAGATCGAAGTTCTCCAGGTACGACGCGCAGTGGGCTCCGCGCGAGGCCCAGTTAAGTGAAGCTCACGCTTCGAGTTCATGTTGTAGTCGATCTTCGAGGACGACATCCAGCTGAAGGCCGACTACGACGCCCCAGGCAGCTCGCGCTCGTTCACGGTGGCGATCCCGGGTCCACATTCGATCGTGTTGTCGGTGTATCTGCCGCTCACGTACCCGCCCCAAGACCCACCGATCGCAGTCGTGAGCGAGTCGTTCGGACTGAAGGAATCGCAGTGCGACGCCATCATCGACGACCTCGTACGTTCGTTCACGGTCGCCCTGCGGCTTTCAGGATATTTCTAACTTGTTTATGCGGTCGACTATAGGCAGCGATCTTTAAGCGTTCGAGCGGCCAAGTGTGTCTGTACGAGTGGATCGAGAACGTCCGCGAAAAGTACGCCGACAGCGACTACGACCCTGCGGCCGATGCACTCGCGAATTTGGATCTAGAGGACGCTGCCAATGACGCTGTAACTGCCGATCCGGCCATTTACGATCCGGAGACCTTCAGGTCGGATTCGCAAACGCTGCGGCCGCGCGTGCGCACGGCCAAGTTTGTGCGCGACCGCGACCGCGAGGTGCGCCTGCTACCGCTAATCTACCATGGCACGACGCTCACAGACCGCAAGAGCACGTTCCAGGGCCATGCGTGCCCCGTGCAGAGCGTCGAGGACGTGCGCTCGTTCCTCGCGATCCTCATGGACGACCGCAAGATCGAGCGCGCGATCCACAACATGCTGGCGTACCGCATCGTCGGCGATATTATCGTCAAGGACAACGACGAAGACGGTGAGGACGCCGCGGGGAGCAAGATGTCGCACCTGCTTGAGCTCATGAAAGTTGAGAACGTCGCGGTCGTGGTCACGCGCTGGTACGGCGGCATTTTGCTCGGCCCGGACCGCTTCAAACACATCAACACGTGCGCGCGCCAGGCACTCGAAGACGGCGGCTTTCTCATCGCCAGCAGTAGTAATACCAGCAGCAGTAAGAAGAAGGGTCACAGCAAACGATGAATATACATGAATATACCTAAAGGTCCGTAAGCATGGCAACCCAGAGACAGACGAGAAGGGATCTTTGGGGATGCGTCATTTCCGGTGGAGCCAGCTGCGCCAGTATTCGTGGTGGTGGGACTTGTCACGATTGTCAAACCAGCGAACACGTACTGTGCGCGACAGATTACTTTGATCCTACAAACATCAAGTCAAGAGGATGAGCCCCACGTACGTCAAGCGACCACCACTCCGAGTTGCCACTGAGCTCGTGCCGTGAGCAGCGCCTTCGCCTGTCGTGTCCGATCGATCGATCGTCTCTTGCTCGCCCCACTTGTCGACGAACACCGCTCACAAACCAACAAGCCAAAAAACCGACACCAACAAGACCCAAGCGAGTCATGCTATTCCCAACGGCTTCGCTCACGCGTGCCGCGCTGCGCCGCGCGGTCCCTTCGGCCGCCTCGTCTTCCATGAACATCCAGCAGCGCGCGATCACCAACACGGCGGCGCGCTCGTGGGACGAAGTGCGCTCGCAGCGCCATGCCGGCGAGTTCCACAACCCGCACCTCGCGGCCCCGCAGACCGTCGCCGTCATCGGCGCGCCCATGACATGTACGTGGCCAGGAACCTTCTCTAGTTGCTCACTTGATGGATACTGACTGACGGGGTCTTTTTCCGCATTTGGTAGATGGCCAGCCACTGCTCGGCACGGACACGGGACCGGACCAGCTTCGCGAGGCCGGTACGTCACTAGCACATTCGTGTTCTGTGTATGTGTGGTCACGAATGCTCACGTTGGAAACCAAATAGGTCTGCACAAGACAATTGTGGACGTCGGATGGTCGGTCGAAGAGACCGGCAACCTCAACTTTGTGGCGCCTCTGAGAGACGACCCGCAGCTAGACCCTCGCTACGGCAAGGCGAAACAGTCGTTCGCTGTCGGCAACGGCCTCAAGAAGCTCCACGACGTGTACAGCCAGAAGGCCGGCGAGGGCAAGTTCTGCCTCGTGGTTGGAGGCGACCACACGATCGGCGCCGGCTCACTCGCTGGTCTGCTCTCGGTGCACCCGGACGCCGGTGTGATCTGGGTCGACGCGCACGCCGACATCAACACCCCCGCACTCTCCGGATCGGGCAACATGCACGGCATGCCAATCTCGTTCCTTATGAATGGCCTTGTGGACTCGTCGAAGATCCCGGGCTTTGAGTGGCTCGCGAACGGCCCCAAGATGAACCCGGAGCAGCTCGTATACATTGGTCTCCGTGATGTCGACCAGCCGGAGCGCCGTATCATCCGCGAGCTCGGCATCAAGGCGTTCACGATGCAGGAAGTGGACCGCTACGGCATCGGCAAGACCATGGAGATGGCGTTGGATCACTTGTGCGCCGCGAAGGAACGTCCGCTCCACATGAGCTACGACATTGACGCCGTGGACCCGGTCGTCGCGCCGTCCACGGGCACCCGCGTGCGCGGCGGTCTCACGTGGCGCGAGGCCAACTATGTTGCCGAGGCCGTGGCCGAGACCAACCTGCTCGTGGGCCTTGACATGGTCGAAGTGAATCCGTCGCTCGCGCCCGGACGTGGCGCGCAGAACACCATCGACTTGGCGCTGCTGCTCATCTCCTCGGCGCTCGGCAACCGCATTATCTAGATGCTTCCTCTGCTTCTGTTCAGGAGTCGTGAGAGAACTGCAAAGATACTCTAATCGCTCAACCTCTTTCTTGCTTTTTCCACGGGTTTGTGATTTGTTTGTACGATCTTTACAATCGTTTTCACCGTCACGTCCTCGGAATGGTGTCGTGAAGCTCAACGCAGGTAGTACATCTTGTATACATCCATTTACGCACTCCCATCTACTCTTGTTTCCGAATCCGCAGCGGATGCGCCTCGGTGTTGAACACGTACTCGTCCAGCGGCATGAGAGTTTCCGGTGCTTGCAGCAGGTAGTGGTACTTGAGCGTCTCGGCTAGGAAGAAACTCTCCATCTTGTTCTCCACTTCGGCCGGCACCTCCCGCACGTTGAGCACGGCACCGTACCCGTGCGCGACCTTAGCGTGTTTTTCCAGATTCTGGAAGATCTCCCATCCGTACTCGCGGTACTTTGGGTCCTTGGTCACGCGATACATGTAGAACAAGCTCTCGATCGTCTCTGGCCGCAGTTTGTACTTGACGTCCTTGGCGAGCATATACGGGAACTCGACCACGTCGGGTGACAACCCGGTGGCCTGCGTGTGGTACATCTGGTAGCACGTATTCATGACCTTTTTGGCGAGCGCCAAGTGCCGCTCATTTTTCTGGACATCTTGGTGTTCATGGAGCGTGCCCAGCGCCAGCAGACCCGGCAGAAAGCACAACAAGTGATCCATGTCCTGGACGCCTGACATGTGCGGAAGTCGAAGTTGCTGCACGTAATACAGCTTCACGCTTTTGTCGAATTGCAGCAGCAGCTCGTCGATGCCACGGACCGCGTCGTCGTACAGATTCCGCAAGAACTTGTCTTCCTTGCGCTTGCCGCTGTAGATGAACACCTTGAGAAGGTACTCGTAGAACGAGTCGCCGTACGCCCCGATCGAGAAGCTCGACTCGTTCACAAACTTGCCCAGCAAAGTATCAAAGTGCACGGGAAACAGCCCCGTGTCTTCGTACGAGCCTTCTCGCTGGAGGATCTTGTAGAACGCCTCGCCCAGCTCTGCGTACTTGGGGTCGCCCGTGATATCCGACAGATACCGCGTCTCGAGCTGCAACGAGCCGACGTCGGCAATAAGGGCGTTGTAGTGCGTCCAGGAAGCGAAACCTTTCGACTTGGTCTGCGGGTTGAAGTACGTGTAGAAGACCCCCTCATTTGGCTCAAATGCCGGTACCAACAGATCCATAAGCTCCTGGGCCTTGTCCTTGAACACATCGTCACCAGACAGATCGTGCGCGCTGAGCAGACCGCCTACCTCGCGGATGATCGTCTCAAACACGGAGATTTGGTTGCCATTACCGCCCAAGTGCGCGAACGAGAGCTTGTTCGCGATGTAGTCTCTGGCGCGCGCAAACTCGTCCTTCATGTCCATGATCCACAGCGTATCCAGCGCATCCACCATCGAACACGCGATGCCGCCCCATACGTCTTCCTTGCGCGCGCCACTCACCGGGTCGATTTCGTCCGCGCCAAACGCACCTTCTTCATAGTTGCCCCACGCGAATTGCATCGCCGCCTTAACCGCGAGTCGGCGCTGTTCCTGATCCATGGGGAGCTCATCGGGTGCCGGGGTCATGGGAGGTGTCTCCACCATCACCTCAGGAACACGCAGTTTCGCGGGTGGAGAGAGAGTTTGAGTTGGTCGACGCCGCAGTTGACCGGAGTGCTGATGTGAGTCCGTGCGCAGCGCGAGGAGCTGTGACGAGAGCATGGTGTACTGCATCCAGATGAACCACCCGAGCGCGCCACACAGGAGCAGCGCAAAAACGCGCTGGCGCCGCCGGAAGAGCAGGCGACAGCAGACGAAGCCGACGCTGCCACTGCTACTGAGGATCGCTGCGGGCGTGGCGGGCTTCCCTACACCGCCGGGTGCGGCAGTGGTGCCGGCGGCGGCGACGGCGGTCGGCAGCATGATGCGCACGGAGAGCGGCGTGTGCCGAAATGAGGAGGACGGCTGGACCCTCAAAAGACGTATTGATGTATGTTAGGAGCTCCTCACCTGGAAAAGACGCACATGAATCACTTTACAGAAGTATACATAAATGTACTTAGATTTCATTAAGTTAACCGTGCATTTTGAGACGTAAGTAGATAGATACGCTTCGGCTTTGAGAGCGGAGCCCCACCGGAGAGAAGCGGAGGTCGGGGATTAGGGAGAGCTCTACTGTAGCGCAGCGCAGCGAAGCGGGCGCGGCTTGGCGCCCCACGGCGGTGTGCACATGACAATTCAGCGTTAACTTAAGGAATCAAAGCTCGAAAGAACTAACTCAAGGTAAATCCTCGGAAAGGCAACAGCACAGACTTCAAGTGGCGTGAGGATGGAACCGCGAGGCAGGGTTGCTCATTAAGAACTAAACTGAGTTTTGATTTAGCAATACTGCCTTCAAATTACCTTTAAAAAAATCCACATTGCTAAATGGGAGTAACATACTTTTTCCCGGCAAGTGCATTCGGAGGACGGGCGCGATACGTACAGTTTCCAGGTGTCCCAGTCTCACAGGCGACTGATTGATGTCTTGAGACTCAAAACGGCATGTTTCTTGAATGAGTAGACTAAATAATAATTGAGTATAATTTAAGTACCCTTCCGAGGCCTCCGATGACCCCATTCTTCCGTTGGAATGGGGGTTGCCCAAAGTCGTTTAGCTATTAGACGTGGAGGACTACGCGTCGCAGCGGCACCGTGTACGCGTTGCGTTCATTCATGAGGATGACGCTGTTGGCGTCCTCCTGGCTCTCGCCGCGCTGCCGCTGGAGCAGCATGGCCTGCGAGATTTCGCTCCGTCGTGGCATGGTCGTCGCCGGTGCCTTCTTGAAGCGGTGGAAGAGCTTGCCGCCGCTGCTCGAGAGCACGTTCTTGCGGTCCATCTCCTTCTGGAAGAGCTCGCAGATCTCCATGTGACCGTTGGTCGTCGCAATCATGATCGCGTCGCTCCCGCTCTTGGTCTGCTGCTCCGGGTCGGCATGATGTTTCAACAAGAGCTCGGACAACTCGACGGACCCGAGCCGCGCGGCGAAATGGAGCGGCGTGAGCCCGCTCGAGGTCGTCGCGCGCACGTTCGCGCCCGAATCCAGCAACAGCTGCACAATCTCCGGGCACTCGGACACGATCGCCGCGTGGATGGGCTGCGTGCCGCGCTCGCTCGCGGCGCACACGTCGGCGCCGGCGTCCAGCAAGAGCTTGGCGACTTCGGTGCAGCCGTTGCGGCACGCCGCGATCAACGGCGTAATGCCGGCCTTGTTGGGCTCATCGACCTCGGCGCCCTCTTGCAGCAGCAGCGTCACGATGGACGTACGGCCCATACGGGAGGCGATGTGGAGGCAGGTCGTGCCGTCCTCCATCGCGACGTTGGCGTCGGCGTAGTAGAACAGGATCAGCTGCGCGCCGTACGCGTGGCCGATGCGGCACGCCACGTACAACGCGATCTCCCAGCGACGCGCCATCGTGAGCTCGGACGACTGCAGCTCGGCAATGTCTTGGCCATGCTGCGCGAGGATCGTGTCGCAAAAATCCTCGAGGAACGTCTGCAGTGTCGCGAGCCCGACGCGCTTGACCTCGAGGCGGGGCAGCAGCGCGGTCTCGTCAGACAATGGCGTCTTGGTCTCGGTCTGCGTGACGCTGTGAGCCGATGCGCGCGGCTTGACGTAGTCGTCTTCCTCAAGCACGTCGTCCTCGTCGTCTTCGAGCAGACTGATGTCGTCGATCGCGGCCTGGTCGCGCTCGGCGCGCCACGCGCACAGCGCGAGCGGCTGGCGCATCGCCGTTGTCGAGACCACGCGGAAGTGGGTTTTCGCGTCGAGAAAAGCGGCGTACGCGTTCATCACGGCGCAGTCCCCGCGCTGGTACTTGGCCTGCAGCAGCGGCGCTGAGAAGCCGCCCACAAAGCACGCGTGGAGCGTCGTGAGCCACCCGTCAACCGCCATGCGGTGGTCCTCGAGTGTCGATCTCTTGCTCTGGAACGCGCGGAGGCTCGCCGTTAGCGCTGGCAGCGGTGCCATCGCCGTCGCAAGCGCGTAGTGGAGCTTGGCAGCGAACGGGCAGGACGACGCCTCGCACGCGCACAGCGCGACGGGAGCGGTCTTCTTCTTGACGACGCGGCGCACCCAGCGCGGGCGCCGCGACGCCGTCACGGGCTTTGGCGGCTCGGTGAGCTGAAGAAGTTGCGTGCGTAGTGCGTGGAAGGCCGCGAGTGGGCGCTCGACCGTGATGAGGGCAGAGTCGTCCTGCGGCTGGAGCTGGAGCTGGAAGACGGCGTCGCGCGCGCGCTGGCCGCGGCACGCAGGCACGCTGATCGCGTGGGTCGTGAGCCAGCACATTGATCTGGTAAATACGGGCGGCGGAGTGCGCGCCACGTTGGTTAGGGAGGGTGCTAATACAGGCGTGTCGAGAAAAGCCGACACGTCGCTGTGGGGGGGGGTGATGTGGGGGTCTCGGCGACGATCCCAGAATGCCACGGGCAGAAGGGCGAGAGCGCGAAGACGAGAAGGCGGTCGGAACAAACGACGAAGAGCAAGTGAAAATCGAAGGTCTCAACGGAAGAGAAGGAAGAGGCAACGAAAGGTGCCCCCCGTGGCCGGTCGTGACCGGTCCAGCGCGCCAACAACGCACCGAACAAGTACGGCCGGGGGGGCAGCCAGTGGCTCTCTGGCCCGCTCGGTTTTGATTCTTGACGCTTGACGTCGGACCGCAGGCACGAGATCAGCACAGTGGGATGAGGTGAGCTTGAAGCAGCGCTGGTCCCCTCCACCATTAGGTAACGGCTCCTGTGATGTGTGGTGGTCGCCAGTTTCGGTTGCGAGCCAATAGCTACGGATCTGACTACATCAAGGGCGTCTCGCCTAAGTACGAGCGCGTGATGAAACGCGCTCCACTGTACAGTATACGTGGGACGCTGGACGAAGCGTTACGTACAGCACGGCAAGTGTCTCCTGGCCGGAGCGGGCACGTTCCTGGAGCCTGTCGCCGAAACCCACACGCACTCACATGGAGGAGGAAGATCCGATCACTTGGAAGGTTTGACCACACAGACCATCTGGGTCTGATACAGAATGGAGCGGAGGCACCGCTGCATTTTGTATCAGCCCCTCCGCTGCGGAGCGGAGGGAGTGGAGGAAGGAGAAGCAGGCAACGAGTAGTCCACGCAATTCAGTACACGCTCTTCCCGATGTGATCCATCAGATGGGCCGATGGGAATCGGCCAGGTGACCCTGGCAGGGTCCCTGCGGGGGGTGGTCCCACCTACGTTCGTTGGGTCGAACGACCGCGCGGTGGGTGTTCCCACGGGGCATCAATTGATCTGGCCATAAAGAGACCGAGGATGACCAGGAATCTCTGGTTGGGTGGGTCGAACAACAAGGCGATGGGTGTTTCTCACGTGAGTCCATGGAGCGTCGATCGTTGGCTCGCATCCTACTCCCCCATGTCGAAGAATTGCAATGGAGCTCTCATGGCCGTCGACAGAGCGGCTCGCTTCGCAGATCCGTTCGCTGCACGTTGCTCAAGTCGTCGACGGTAAACTGGTCCGGGAACAGCTCGAGCGGCTTGACCGCCTTCTTCACAGTCTCCTGGACGTGGTCGTTCCACGGGTGGTCGCAGTTCCAGACCCACGGGCTGCCCCACACCCCACAGGCCAAGATCACCGACCAAGTCTGTCCATACATGTGTGATGTTCATGGTGCCCAAAAGAGGGACCCACCCGTAATATACCTGTCGAGGCCCTCGCATCCACACTTTGGTTTGGAACATATGAACGGCCTCGTTCTCGCGTCGTGGTCCGTGTGTTTGTGCTTGCAGCGGCACCACAGGATCCACGCGCCTTCGGCCGCGACGTAGAAGAACGCCGTGCATGGACACTTGGTGGCCGGGCACATGAACGGCGCAACGGCAGCGGCAGCCAGCGCACGCGCGGGTCGGCTTGGGACGACGGGTGCTCCTTGTAGCGGTGGCCACTAGTGCGTAGCAGACACCGTAGACAGCGATCGGACTATAGGCGGAAGAAACGTAAACAGCACCCCACCACAGGCAGCGGTTCTCCTCTCGGATCGGGATGCACTCGCGCTGGCAGCGCGTGCAGGACCACTTGACCACGAGGTTCATGAGAGGCGTGCGCCGATCGAGTGGACGCGCGTCGTGGGCGAGTAGCGGAGCTGTTGGCGGCGTGACGGTCTCATTTGTCTCGGGAGTGACGCACGGCGGCAACTGCTGAGGGTGCGGTGGCTGTTGATCAGTTCCCAGCCGCAGTTCCCCCGACTCTTCTTCCTGACTCGTCCGTGGCTCCGCTGCGGCCACGGCCGACTTTGTGGGGCGCGAGGCTGGCTCGTGGTCGGCACAGCACGGCGTGCTGTCGACTGCCACGCGCCTCGGCACTTTGCTGCTCTTGCTGCTGCTTCTTCTTGAGCAGGCTCAGCGCCTGCGAACGCGCTGCGACCTCACGCTCCTCCATTGCCGTCGATCGCGACCGTGTGACCCTTCAAGATCGGCCATCCTCGTCCGAGTGACCTCCACTTCAACTGCCGCTCGCACTGCCAGAAGGAAGCTGCCATGACATCTCCTCTCCTCCTCCTCCTCTTCCTCCTCCACCTCCTTCTCGTCACCGAGGCGTCCGCACTCGTGTGTCTGCGCGGCTCGTTCCTCCACGGCTCTGTCTGCGCGCTGTGTCCAGCCGGCACGTTCGGGCACCGCGCTGGCCTCACCTCGCCGGCGTGTTCCGGCCCGTGCGCACCCGGCCACTTTTGCCCACGCGGCTCAACGTCTTCCACCGAAAAGCTCTGCGGCTCCACGATCTACTACTGCCCACGCGGCAGCGCCGAGCGGCAGCGCGTCTTGGACGGCTACTACACCGTCACGTTCCCACTCGCGTCGCCCGGGAACAGAGCTGCGTCGACCCAAACGGCCTGCGAACCGGGCTTTTACTGCGTCCAGGGCGTCCGCCGCAAGTGTCCCACCAGCACGTACGGGCTCACGGCGGCACTCGCCTCGAACGCGTGCTCGGGGCCGTGTCCGCGCGGCTTCTTCTGTCCAGAGGGCACGTCCAGCCCCGTGCCGTGTCCAGCGGGCACCTACGGCACAGACCTAGGACTCCAGACAGAGACTTGCTCCGGACTGTGTCCTATGGGCCACTACTGGTACGCGCCAGAATCATTTCAGACACTACGTAGACGCGAAAAGGACTGACCACTTTGTGCATTGTTTCGTATGGTCAGTGAGGCAGGAACCGTGACGCCACGGCCATGCCCGGCCGGTTCGTTTGGCGCCGTCCAGGGACTGCGCACCAAGCACTGCTCAAGCCTGTGCTCCGGCGCGACGTGTCTCCTGTCCAAGTGCCCGGCCGGCTTCTTCTGTCCACTCGCGACCACGACGCCGCGCGCGTGTGGCGACGCGAGCGTGTTTTGTCCAGATGGATCGGCGGCGCCGACGCCCGTCGCGCTAGGCTTTTACTCGATCCGCACGCGCGCCAACAGCAGCGACCAGTACGTCGAAGGTGCGTCTCTCGCACTCGTAAACCAGTCAACACGTAGCGACCAAAGACCGTGCGAGCGCGGCACGTATTGCGTTGGTGGCATCAAGCGGCTTTGCCCCACGGGAACCAATGGGGATACTGGGACGCTCTCGACTGCGCAGTGCTCGGGTCCGTGCCCGGCCGGGTTCTTCTGCCCGACGGGGACCGCCGACTTCTACCTCTTCCCGTGCACGAACCGCACATCGTTCTGTCCGCAAGGGTCCGCACAACCCACGCGGGTGACCACGGGCTTCTTCACGGTCGCAGCATCAACGGGGGACGTTCGAGTGGACCAGACCGTGTGTCCTCCGGGCAGCTACTGTCTTGGTGGCGTCAAGTACCGGTGTCCAGCGGGTACCTACGGGGCGACAAGCGCACTCGCGTCGTCGCCGTGCTCCGGGCGCTGCCAAAACGGCTACACGTGCGTCGCTGGCTCGGTTTCCGCAACGCAGGCACCGTGCCCGGCCGGCCAGTACTCGCGCAACGGCGTCTCGTGCAGTCCGTGTCTGCCAGGGTACTGGTGCGCCGCCGGCTCGCCCGACCCTATGCAGAACGCGTGCGGCTCGGATGCGACGTTCTGTCCGCTCGGATCGAGTGCACCCACAAATGTTGCAACCGGTAGCTTTGCCGTGGGGCAGACGGCCTCCACACACACGTCACAGGCTGTGTGTCTCCCGCAGACGGTGCAGCATCTACCGCAGTGCCCATCGCGGACGGTCGGTGGCAACAGTGACGTATAGGGGAGAGCAAACAAGCGACCGTAAACGTAAAACAAGATCCACTTGCACAAACAGACTGGCGTTAGAAACTCTTAAACGTCGGCACGGTCGGTGTGATCCGCCAGGTCGTGTACTGTGGACGCATGACAATCCAACACCACAGTCAGCACGTGGAAATGAGTCTGCTGCCCCACAAGAGACAACGATATACAAGCGTACCTCCGAAAATTCCTCGACGAAAGCCGGTGACGGCGTCTCGGACGACTTGGGCACAACCGGCAAGTCGGCCTCGGCGATCTCGCCAATGTAAAACTGCTTGAGGTACCGGAACGACTGGCGGCTCGAGTGGTAGATCTCAAACATGACGGTGCAGTCGACGTTCACGGCCTCGCGCGGGATGATCACGGAGCCGCCAGGGTGCTCGGGAAGCCATCGCGTCACGTCGAAGACCATACCCTGCATGACGAGCCAGATCTCACCCGTCGTGTTACGTCGTACGACTTCTTCCCAGCGAATCGGTTCCTTGCGCACACGCGTGTCGAACTCGCCGAGACGCTGCTTGCAGACGTCCTGCAGACCGATGCACCCGAGCTTCTCAGCGGCCGAGAGCATCTCTTCCGTGTACTGCGGGTCGAACTTGTACTCGGTGCTGTCATTGCGCGCCTCGTGTTCCAAGTACAGCAGGACGCGGTCAAGTGTAAGGCAGTCAATGTCGACGTCGATCGACGACGACGCGTCCTTGTGGACGCCGCGTCCCGCAAGTACTGCCGACGAAAGCTTGATACACGGGAACAGCAGCTTTTTCTTCACAGGAAATTCTTCTTCATCGCTGGTGGAGACTACGACGACATCCGAGCGCAGCGCCGCGAGGCTCTGGCCATCGGGCCGCGGCGTTTGGTTCGTGAGCCGGAAGTCTGGCGTCTCAACGCCGTCGAGCGACACAAACACCTGCGTGTCTTCGTCGACCAGCCCGCGGAACGAGTCGGGCATTGTGAACTCGGTCTCCGAGTCATCCTCGGCGTCGATCTCGAGCACGCGCACAAAGTACTCGGCGTCGCCAAAGACCATCGAGAGCCGCTCGTTCTCCGTGAGAATGCGCTGCCACCAGAACTTGGCAAACGCCGTCGCAAACTCCTTCGCATCCACCGCCAACGGTGTTGCGTCGTCGGCGTGCGCAAGCGGGCGCATCTCAATCGCGATGGCGTTGATGCTGGGCACGGGATCCTGGAAGAGCGACCACGTCTCGACCTGGTCGACGCACAGCTCCAAGTTGATCAGCTGCGGCTGCGAGAGCGCGATGCAGCCGCGCGGTACGGCCGCGTGCGTGCGTACGGCGACCACAAACTGCGCGTGCACACGCGGGAACGCAAACTCCACGCCGGTTGCGGTGGCTACTACGTCGCTGGCGGCGCCGGGAAAGTCGTCTGGGTGGAGCAGCGCGCAGCCACGCGCCGTGGCGCGGTCAACGCCGTACGGCGCCAGGTGTTCGATGGAGATAGCGCGCAATTCCAACGCCCAGTCGCGCCGGCGGTCCGCGTACGCCTGCTGCTTGAGCTTCTGTTGGCGCAGGGCCGCCGACAGTGCCGGCGCGCGCACGTCGCCCGCTTGGTTGTTGTTCGCGACCCACGGCATGTTGTTGGTCTGTCGTTTTGGTCTTTGTCGCCAGGTGGTCCAGAACGAAGAGCTCCAGAGGTCACTATTAGTGACCTGAGCTTGAAGCCAGCCTAGCCTAACCTAAAGCAAGAGCACGCCTAGATCTCTCCACAACAAACACATCCATCATGAGGGTCAAACCAGTTTCCTCATCTCGCCGTCGTGCGAGTGGTGCCGTGTTTTACTTAGTCTCCTTCTTCTCGTCCTTCTTCTCGTCCTTCTTGTCCTCCTTCTTGGCTTCCTTCTCGGGCGTCGCGGCAAACTCCTCGAGCTCCCGGTACTTGATCTTGTTGTTCACGAGGTTGTGGAGCGCGATCGTACAGCGGATCAGCGACGACAGGTAGATCACCTTCACAAAACACCACCATAAGTCCCCATATACCCCAAATGAGACTATAGAGCAGGACTGAACGACGTACAAAGTGCATGTCGTTGGTCTTGACAAACATCGAGCGCACGAGCGAGTCGACGTTGAGGTTCGGCAGCAAGTTGAAGATCGTCTGCATGTTGTAGATGATCTGGTGGTTCGGCGGCAGCTTGCCGGCAAGCACGTTCTCAAGGTATACCTTCATCTCCTCGAGGCGTTCCTTGAGCCCGGCAAGCGCCGTCATCTTGTGCTTGACCTGACCGGCCAGCGAGCTCACTGACGGGTCGTTGATGTCGCGCAACAAGTGCTCGACACCGACTTCCTCAGCCTCGTACGCGCCGATCGTCGACTTGATGTGCTTGAACGTGCGCTTGATCGCCTTGCCGTCTTCTTCGACTTCCTCGATCGAACCGTACGCGGTCGTCGGCAGCCCCTCGACGTTCGCGCGCACGTCACAAATCACAAACACCGGGTTCGGGCAGTAGTGGCGGAACAGCTCGTCGATGTCGAGGTCGGCCTTGCGGATCTTCGGGCCAGTCGAGTAAAAGCCCACGATACGCTCCTTAGCTGCACAATGGGGGGGAAAAGATGAGAACATCATCGCTCTTTGCATCAAAGATCGCCAGGGAAGCTGGGGCGAGGAACTAACTACGCACCGTTGATCTTCTTGAACATCGCAAACATGCTGTCGAGGTAGTCGTGGTCGAGGTACCAGATGCCCGGGTTGCGCAGGTCCTCGTCAAACGGCACGGCGAACGAGTTGGTGATGTCGCACTTGCCCTGGAACGTCGAGCCCAGCAGCACGCCGACCACGCGCTTGCTCGTGTCCTTGGCCACGCGGCTGTAGTGGTCCACGATGCTCAGCAGCACGAGCGGGTGCGTCACGACCTCCTCCGGGAGCTTCCACTTGTTGGCGTTCGCCGTGGCCGCCGCAGAGGCCGAGGCCATCGCTGTCGAAGTCGCCGCTGCCGTCATCTTCTCCTTGTCGGTCCGCGATCCTTTCCTTGAGGTTGCTTGCTTTGGAACTCCCCCTCAAAAGATTGAAAAGTAACGGTATGAAGTGACTATACCATGTGGTCCACATGATAGCGGGTTATGCATGGATACTATTTAAGTATATTCCCATATTGTGCGCCACCTCCGGAAACGACGCCTTCAACCCAAGATCGGCGATTCCATTTTCCCAAGAGGAGATCCCAAAATGACGGCGCGCGCGACCGCGCGGCTGTCCAGCGCTCTTGCGCGCCGGTGCCGAGGGCCTGGAATTCGCCGCGCCGCCCCCCGTCGAGGGCTTTGCGCACGCCTACGACACGCTCGTGCTCGAGCTCAAGCTCAAGCCGCGGCCGGAGCCGTCCCTACCGTCTGGACCAGCACCGGCTCCGTCGGCGCGATTTGCGGAGCGGCTGCGCCGGGTATGCGCTCCACGAGAACGTTGCGTTTTGGAACGTCGCGCTCACAGCCCAGACGAGTGGCGCGTCCGCGGAGCTGCCGGTCCCGACCGCCCTGCGCTTGCCACGGGTCGTGCTGGATTGGAACCCGCACGCTTACGGGAGGTCATCGCGCACGTTCGACCACGCCGCAAGCCTGGTCGCGTTCGAGGTCACAGTGTGCGCGCTGTTTACCGTCCCTGCCGATCGACCACTTGCAAGCAACGGCCAGGAGCTGATGGCGGGCATGCGCGCGTTTTGTGTGGCCCCACACAGGCTGAACCCCATGGAGTGCACCGTCTCGATCCGATTCGCGCGGGTTGCGAGCGACACCAAGGCGCTCGTCGCCGCCGAAAGAGGCGCTGAAGGCACTGCTCGTCTCGTTTGTGACGCACGCGATTGGTGTTACCGGTACCGATCTGCTGGGACGTCTTGGGGTGTTGGATCTTACCCACCACTCGATAGCCGGGGAGGCGTGATCCGCGCTCGACTTTGCGAGTCGCTGCACGCTATTGCCGCGCTCGTGGACACTTCAGACGCTCCGTGTGAACATTGCGTCCAAAGCAGATCTACTGTGGCTCGCGTACGCAGCGACATACCGGTTGACACCGACCACACCACGGCGCGCGCTTCATCTTGACAGTCAAGGCTACACCACTGCCGAGCGCCCCCGCTTGGACCCTTGGTCGCTGTCGTTGCTCGCGACACTGTGGTCGCAGCTCACACAGCCGTCGTTTTGCGCTACGACAACAAGTACGACAGAGTTTGCTGGACATTCTACCATGACGATCGCGCAGCTCGTGGGCGGCTGCGACGCCGAGGTGTGCGCCTCGATTATCGGGCTCGACGCGCTCATGGTCGAGCACGGTCATCCGGATGGGGACGACGTTGCCGTCGTCGTCGCTGGCATCGGGCAGGGCTGGCTCCACAAGCGCCACGTGACGCAGCTCACGGACACTCGGTACGACCACTCACCGCAATCGCGTAACGCTTGCGTTTGGCCACTGCGCCACAAGAGCGTCCGATGTAGCTTATATTCGTTGGTTTGTCGGTCCCGTGCTCACGCATCTCAGGGCACGTGTCGCCGTGGCGAGTGGCGTCCACGAAACCGTGCGCGCGTGCCCGCGACTTGAGTCGCTGGAGATGACGGTCACGCAGTGGTAAACGTTTGATGCGATGGACATGCCTGCAATACGTAGCCTGCGGTCCGTGGGCTTGACGAGTGATGAGCCCTCACCTCGCCGCGAGTTTCCAGTGGCTGCAATCACTGCCGCGTCTGGACACCGTGCGTTTTCGACTCAACGCGTACTACCAAACCGCGTGCTGGGGTGCGCTCGACGACCACTTGGCAGCGCTCGTCGTCGCTAAGGCGAGAACGCTCTCACCGTCATCCACTCGGGTTGGAATGACGAGCTGGCGTTTGGCCGGGACGATCGTCTCTCGTGCGACGCCTCGCGCAAACGCGCGTTGCTCAGCGTCCTTCGGCGCGCGAGAGACGAGCAAGGCTCGTGCGACCCCACGATTGCGCAACTGGGCTCGGACGTGATGCGCCTCGTTTCGACAGGCAGTGGAGCTGAGACGCCGCTGAACTCTTGGGTTCACGACGCAAATTGAGGTCGCCTCCTAGCTCCTAGCGGTGACAAGGACTTGAGAAAGATCACCCGTCGCAAATGATTAGGTCCAGTGTATCGTTTTCTACAGGCAATCAAGTTCACATTTTTGTGAGCACATCAGTCGAAGTCGGCGTCGACGGGTGCAGCGTGGGCGTCCTTGATGCGCTTCTTTTGCGTGAGCTTGGCTTTGCTGGCTACTTTGATCGTGTCGCGTGTGACGACGTCGAGGTTTTTCTCGTCTTCGTCCACTTCTGGCGTGCCCGGTGGCTCATGCATGGACGCGGCGATGCCCAGCGCGTCCAGGTTGCCAGGAACGCCGTACAGTCCCCCCGAGGGTGAAAAGGTGATGCCGAGGATTGAACTACGCTCACCGGCCGCGCGGTCCTTCTTGATGCCAGCGTGGGAAGCGCGCTTCGCTCGACCGGCAGGTTTCACGGGCAGATCGTCGATGACGCGAGCAGCTTTGTTGCGTCGACCGCGAGCTGGCATCTCCTTTGACTACACAAGCAATAAAACCGTGAGCACACGAGTCCTCGATATGCTGAGACCTTCACTTCCTACCGTGGAGAAGTTGGCGTCCGGATCGGCTCGCCCGCCTTCAATCTGTGTGGAAAGTTTTGGTGAGTTCACAAAATGTTGATCACTTTAATGCGACCGGGAACGTACCACATCGATCATTTGAGTCGCACGGTCTTGACAAATCTGAAGGAGGTTGGTGATCTCTTTCGCCTCGAGCGTCTCGAATTCGGACGACAACATGCTCTCGCCACTGGTAGGTGGTGGCCACAGTTGCATGGCCGGGATCGCATTCTGGTGCGGCGTGCGGCAAGATGTGATGCCCAAGAGTTTCACGACACGCGACGCACCCGCGATCACTTCTTTCGACGTGGTCAGCAGTATGTTTTGTGTGCGCTCGGTGCGCGCCAGCTCGACTTCAGCGACACGCAGCTTTTCCTCCAGCACGCGTGGATCCTCTGTGCTTGTGGCAGCGTTGGACACCTCCAGCGTTTGGAGCTGCAGTTCCAGCTCGGCCTGGTGCATCTTGATTTGCTTCAAGCGAGCTTCATACACTTTGGCTTGCTCTTCAAAGCTTCGATTGAGTTCTTCACGACTCACAAACTTTTCGAGGATAAGCTCCAGCTTGGAGAATCCCGTCGCTTTCTGGATCTTCTCGCACATCGATTCGCATTGCTGGAGAGCAACTTTAGCTGCTAGCGAGCGCGTTGATGCGCTTGCTGTGTGTTGTGCAACCGAATTCGCGGCTTGCTCGAGTCCCCCGCTCCCATCAGTGTTCTTGTCTCCAGTCGAGCGAACGTTGTCGATCAGCTCCAAACGTCGTTGATGCAGTTTGTCCGTCGCGGCTTGATCCTGTGCCATTTTTTCTCGGGCTCGCTCGAGTTTATCGACGACCGCATTCGTCAGCTGCTTACTCCGCTCTAGCTCACGCTTCAGAATGGGCATTTCCACCGTCTGTAAGTGTGATTTCTTGATCTGTAGCACTTTCTTTTCCTCGATCAAGTCCTTCAGTTTCATTTGCAGAACCTTGAGTTCCTTCTGTAGTGTCTCGAAATGTGATGGATCAGTGGATGGGAACATATCGCAACTTCGCAAGAGCCTGCGGTGAGTCTTCTCCTGCTTATCGATCTGCCTCAGCATTTGCTCGATCTTGTCCATCCGTGAATGCATCTCATCAATCGCGCTTTTCGCCATCTCACATTCTCGCATGGTGAATTCGTAGCGCTTCTGTGTTTCGGCGATTTTCTGTTTGACGGCATGAAGATGCGACTGCTTCTTTTTGACATCCAACTTTGTGTTGTCGTACAGTGTCTGCAACTTGAGCACCAATTCGTAGTTGTAGGACTTGCGTAGATCCCACTCCGACTGCGGGTAGTCCTGGAAATGCGCTGGAAGACCAAATGCTGTTGAGAGAGACGCAACATTCTCCAAACTTGTCAACTGATCAAGCTGCACTTGATCACGAGAGCCGAGCCCACCCTTTGTCAGCAGCAAGGCGCTACCAGCACCGAGGCTGACCGTCTCGAGAGACGTACTGTTCTTTTCCTCTGTTGAAATGCCGGCTTCCGTCAGAAAGGTGGTCGAGTGTTGGAGCTTTTCGAGTTCCGAGATCGTTGGAAGTGCTGGTGTTGAGGCGGACATTGCTCCGGGCAGCGTGCGAACTGACGACGAAAGCACGTTCTTGACAGCAGCATACGTCGACTTTTTGCGGAACAGGTTATCTGGAGAGATGAGGAACTCGGTTTGAATGGTCGGTGTTGGCCCGTTTAGAGTGCTGGCAGTTTGCAGACCGCGCACTTTGACGGGACTTACGGTACCTTTTTGGCGTTGGTGCACTGGATCGTACATACTGCGCTTCACATCCCAGAATCGCTGATCGAATTGGAGGGAACGCGCGTTGCTACCTGCCTGCACAGCCGCTGTGGAGCCTTGTCCGCCTTTGTGAGCTGACGAATCGCGCTGCAGTTCTTCGTCGCCGTGGTCGCCGCTATCCATGCTGGGCAAGGGAGACATGGTTCCAGGATCTGGACTGATAGCGCCGCCACTGGACAGAAGCGAGAGGGAGCCACTTCCTGAGTTCAATCCACCACCCTTCAGCCCCTTGATCGGTAACGGCACCTCGACGTGGTTCTCGCGAATCACAATCTCCTTGCCAAGTGCAAGCCACGGATACTGGATCCATATCCACCGCTGGTAGTAATAGAACCAGTTGCCGTTGCTCTCTTTGTCTTTCTGGATGACGTTGGCTGTCGCTTGCTGGTTTAAGGTGGGGAAGGCGTCGAGAGCGAACGTCAGCGCAGAAGCCGCCGTAGCTGCGGCAGACATCGCCATTGGCGTAGCGTTGGCGTTCAGATTCAGCAAGGCCCCTGAGGCTGCGGCACTGGATGATGCCGTCAGCTGCTGGACGTGTGGGAGGTCCTCAGCGAAGAGGAAGCCGTCGTTGTAGAGTTTCTTTAGATCAAACGGCGAGTGATTGAAAGTCGGAAGGTATCCTTGGTAGGAAGTCGAAAACTCGAACATAAACTTGGTCACGAGCTGGATCATCGTGGTAAACACCTTGGTGGTCGGCTTGGACCCTTTGTACCATTCTTCCACGCTTCTTCCGTACTCTTTCACCACGTCGAACGCTACAGCGTAGGTCAACTGCTCGCAATTGGGGGAATCCGTTGCACTGTAGAGTGGCAATGGGCCATCCATGAGCAGTTTCCAGTAGCAGAAGAGCTCACTTTTGTAGTTCGCCGTGTACAACAACTGGAACATTGGGAGGTTGACGAGTACGTTGCGCAGAGCGTCCCACTGGTAACAACGCTTCAAGTGCCACGGCAGCTCTTCTACTCGACGGAACGTGGTGGGGTGAATGCGGAAGAAGCGGATGAGCCACTGATGGTACTGCTGTTCGGCACGCTCACTACCAATGTATCGCCACCAGACGACGTCACGGAGACTCTCCTTGCACGTGGGTAATACGAGCACATCCTGCACGAAGAGGACTCCAAGTGGTTTGAGTGCACGGAGCAGCGCTTTCCAGTCGGCTTCCGAAAAAGCGGTCGGGCTTTCGCTCGAGATGTCCTTCACGTTGCTGAACGAAGCCTTGCGATGCAGCTTCAACGATGGCTCGGCAGTCTGGCGCTCCTCAGTCAGCACTGCATTCAGAATGAACTTGAGCTCTTTCTCCAGCAGGCCGTGTCGGGATACGTACAGCAGGCTCAGCGACCGTCCGAGCAAGTCCCCCAGCGGTGGCACGTAGAGCCCACCTGTAAGGTACGGTGGCATCGAGTCCACGGATTTTCGCGATAAAAGCTTGTCGCACGAGTGTGAGTCTGTGAACGGCGAACTCGGCGACCCCGGGCGGGAGGGTGCTGTGGACGTCGTGTCGGTAGCAGATAAAGATCCTGCCAGAATGTTCGGATCAACAATCGCTGTCGTTGCGAGAACTGGAACGTATGGCAATGCCTTCTTGTGTGACTCGGATCGTAGTCCGAGCGCGCGCACGAATACCTCGCTCGTCTCATGCTGGCTGTTATTCCGTCGGAGTTCCGGCCTATCCAGGCCATCTTGGCGAAGAGGAATTTTGATCTCATCGAAAGGGAGATCAATACTGCCACGTCCGTGAGCACCGTTCTTGCTGAACTCAGGAATCACAAGCGCTGCTCTCTGCGGGGATGCACCATCCGAGGTGTTACTCTGACTGGAGTACTGCTGCTGCTTCTCCAGCATGATTGATGTCGAGCTCGTATTCCGGCGATTTGCGGCACTTGTCGAGTCTGCGGTCACTGTTGACCGATTCTCGTGCAGGAACTGCCGCGCATCCTGCTTTGCCTTTTCAGTTGGCGTGTAGCCGATTTCCATTGTCCTCAGAATTGCTTCCAGCAATTGAGCTTGACTCTCAGCAACTAGCCACTCTTCAAGTACTGTGTGAACGTTGTAACCTTCGTTGACTGCCCATGCCAGTGCGACAAGAAGCGTTTTCAAAAAATTAGGCATCGCTCCCGAGGGCACGCTCACGATCGCGCGCTGCTGGAGATCAAAGAGCTGGAGGCCGTAGACCGCAAGTAGTGCCTTTGGTTGGCCAGCGTCGATAGGCCCGGGCTGCCTTGGTACATCGTGCAGACCATGGGTTGGATGGTACTTGTTGATAAACTTCTTCATGATCCGCCATCGTTCCTCTTCTAGCAACGGGGTCACGTTCACCAGTGTCCAGTTACGGCGATTCGCTTCCAGCTATAGAAACACAGGCAGAAGCACGGTGAAGGTAAGAGACAAGCGACAGCATGTACAGTCTACGGGAGATGATCTCACCTTGATGCGCTCGATAAGCTGGGCGTTCATGCTCGGTCGTTCAAACTGGTCGATGCACTGGATGCCAGGCCGATTTGGGGACGAATGGCCCGTGATGTTGGCGGCCATGTGCATGTATTTCGTGGATGGGTTGCTTAGCGTGCCCGAGAAGATCAGTCGGACGTTGGGCGGGAACGCGAGCGGCACCCACTTGAGAATGCTCTCGCCGTCAGTCGTGCGCAGCCGCTGGAGCCCATCGATGATGAGGATGATGCGGCCTTTCTTCGATGCGGCTTCGAGGAACCGCGGGAACTGCCAGCTGAGCCGCTCTTCCACGTCCGGGATCTCCTTGTTCAGCTCAAAGTACTCCTTCATCTCACGCAAGATGCGCTCCAGCAAGTTGGACACATACAACGACTGGCGCGAGCAGCCGACGACGTGGTGGAAGATGAACTCTGGGTAGTTGGACTGCCAATTCTGGAACATCTTCTTGCGGCGCACGAGCCAGTTCGCGAGGAACGTTGACTTGCCGACGCCGCTCTCGCCTAGCAGAATGATCGGGCCTTTTGGTTGGTGCATGGCGTCGACGTCGCAGAACTCGTCCAGCTCGCGCGTCAGGCGGGGGTTCTCGTTGTACACAAAGTCGCCGGTCTTGAGTCGCGAGCGCATGAAGCCGTGGTGGAACGCGCTCTCTAAGTACGACAGCGAGTCCCAGCACTCGCTGGGCACGGCCGCGGCCCCCGTGGCCGCCCCTGGCCCTGCTGCCCCACCGGCGCCGCCGTTACTCCCCGCGCCACTCGCGCCGGAGCTTCCGCCTCCGCTCGCCGACGACGCATTCGCGAACACCGTCGAGTTCATCGACCGACGCTTCTCGCCCGCCTGCATCTTCCGGGGCGTCTATCGTGTGCGTTGGTTGCACTTGGTGCTCTCGTGTTTGTTCGAGCATTTGGGCAGGCCAATTGGCACCAAAATACACGCACGTAACTTCCCCCTCATCACGAAATGCGAGAAACCGATTTCAAGAGCTGCCCAATCGTCGGCTCGGGTTGGACGCCAGAAGTGCTGCAGGGAGTGCCGGCATGTCGAGAGAGGCGACATCGGCCGCAAAAAGGGGGAAAATCCTTGGCGTCGATCGAGGCAACCCGTCGCTGGGATCCATCGGTGTAGACAGCGAGAGACCGGCCGAGAACTTGGCGCGTGATAATAGTGAGGTCTTCTTGGAACGTCACGCCGCTCGTCGGTCATGAAAATCAGAAAGCGGTTGCGCTGACGAAGTTTCCGTCATGTTTCCCTTCGGCAGCTTCCGCGAAGTGCCGCTTCCCCTTCCGCGCCCGCCGCGAATCGGATGCAGCTAAGCCCGGAAGGACACATTCTTTTTTACTCGGGGTATTATAACGTACAGGTTCGGGAACACGCAAAAACTGAAAATGGCGAATTGACTGGACAACATATCATATTTCCAAGTACTTGACAAGTCCAGATTAGGACATTCCACCCACCAGCTGGCGGTTCGGCCGTGCTGTAACCTCGCGCCAGTGTGATTGTGATCAGGATCCCTCCAGTCATAGCCAGGAGTGATGGTGCCTCTTTTCTTTTCTTTCGTCCCTCGAAGGTGCAGGAGTGAAGGCGCCGTCCGTCCGCCCGTCGCCGTCGCCACTTCGCCGCTCCACTTCGCCATTCGTTCGCTCCTCACGCGCCGCTCGCATTCCGCCATTTGCCGTTTGTCCATCCGCATCCACCGACATCGTCTCACTGAACTCCCACTAGTATGGCGCGCTTCTCGACGCTTCTGTGCGTCGCGCTGCTCGTGCTCGTCGCGACGCTCACAACCGCGCAGGACGTGGCCAGCCAGCTCACGCTGGACGAGCTCAAGAACGAGTCGGCGGTCCCAGGCGCGGCCAAGTCCGCGCTGCGCAGCGTCACCGCCGGCGACCTGCCGGTGCTCTCGCTCGACGAAGCCTCGAGCGGGTACAACGACACGGCAGCGGCCACGGTCGAAATCCCTACGCCCACTCACAATGCGCCCGTGCCGACGCCCGTGGCGCCGAACTATCACCCGACCATCGCGCTCATCATGGCCGCGCTCGTGCTCTGCGTGACCAACAACGTCGCGGAGGCTGACACGATCGCGTCCATTTCGTCCACCGCGGGCATCCTCACGACCGTGTACTCACTCGTGCTCGGCCTCGACCTCCAGGCCGCGATCGCGCTGTCGGTCGTCACAATCGCCGGCGGTAGCCTGGCCGTCTTTGCCGAAAACGTGCGCGAAACCGCGCGTGACGTGGCGGCGCGCCCGCTGATCGACTGGGACTTGCTGCTCGTCGTCCAGCCGGCGCTCATGTGTACGTGGCGCCTGCCCTAGATTGCTCATCTGACGCTGTCCTGACTGATTATGCTTTTGATTTTGTAGTGGGCGTACTCGTCGGCGTGTTTGTGCGCAACGTTTTGCTGCCGGCGTGGCTGATGTCGACCGTGATCGCGACCGCGCTTCTAGTGTGCGGCTCGCTGCTGCTGCAGGCGTCGCACCGCCGCTCGGACTACACGCCGCACGAGGAATGGAGCATTAACGAAAGCAGCTCGCTCGCCAACAACAACCAGCCGCCGCACTCGGGGCCGGCGCCACCCTTCAGCATTGCGGTCCAGTCCGTGCCTCTCCACAAGCTTGGCGTGCTCATCAGTGTCATCTTTGCCGTCGCCGTGCTCCAGGCAGCGCTCGTGGTCGCTGTGCCCATCGTGCTGCTCGGCTACCTGGCGTACAAGTCGTACAAGACGACCGTCGACACGTTTGAGCACCAGCAGCTCCCGCGCGTTGCCCCCTCGCAGGGCGAGATGAAGGTACACATCTGGACTAGCATCTGGATTTGATGACCTGCTCGCTTCGCCTAAATACCGTGCACTGACGAGTCCTCACTTGTAGTGGACAATTCGCATTGTCCGAACCATCCCGGCCGTCTCCACGATCGCGGGTATTGCTACCGGCACCATCGGCTTTGGCAGCGATCTCATTATGGTTCCGTACTTCGTCGAGGCCGGCCTCGACCGTGCTATTGCTAGCTCGACGGGCTCTATCGTCGTGCTTCTTTCGAGCCTCAGTAAGTCTCTTTCATGTGCCTGTTTATCGCAGCAACGTGTGACTGACCAGCGTTGTGTTGCTATTTCGTAGTGACTGCGTTGGAGTGTGTTGTGCTTGGCAGCGTGAGCTTCACCGTCGTGATCCTCGCGCTCATTGTTGGATTCGCCGTCAAGGTGTGGGGCCACTTGGCGATCGAGCGTGGTCTCTCGGACAGCCTCCGCACCCCGCACTTCCTCGCGTTCTCGTTTGCTGTTCTCACACTCATTGCCGGTATCGCGCTCGCGATCGCTAGCACCTAAGTGTGGCCAATGCGCGAAAGCAGGCCGTTGTGAACTGCGTGTGATCCGGGCATCGTGCGCATCGACATATCGTCATTGCCGATGTCCAGAGCGAACACAGAAATCTAGTCGATGAATTGCACAAAATTACATGGAATTGATCCGTTTCATGTATTTCGATGGGGTCACCGTTGATCACAGGCAGTGCGCCAGACCCTGTGTGGAATTATCTATCGTTCCTGCCGATGAGCTCTCTTCGCACCCTGCTTGCTCTCAGGCTTTGATCTTCTTGACCATCATGCAATGCTCCACGCCTTCTTCCAAGTACACTTCGCCATTCAGGTACTCGTACCCGCACTTCTCGTAGAACGCGCGCTTGTCGTACTGTGACGACAGCATGAACGTGTCGCACTCATGGGCCAGTAGCTCCTCGACGCCCATCATGAGCGCCACGCCAAACTTCTTGCCACGGCACTCCTTGAGCACGGCCACACGACCAACCTTGGTTTTGCGAATTTCGGGCGTCAGCAAACAGCGCGCCGTCGCGACGTACTTGTCCTGCTCGGTGTCCTTGCCCAGAAAGTGGCGCGTCGCAGCGTGGTCGTCGCGCGGGTCGTCCTCGACGGTCGGGTCGAAACCCTGTTCGTTGATAAAGACGCTGTAACGAAGCGCCATACAAATCGCAATGTCCTCGGGACTGGTCGCGAGCGTCACTTGGAGCGGCATTGGTGTCGTTGAAGGCTGGATCCCGTCGGTATTGTTGAGGCGGCAGATCGCGCAATGAGCAACATCCATCGGCACCCCTCGGCTCGACATGGCTTCACTGTCGGCGTCCATCCACCTAATCAGCTTTACTTAGCTTAGTTATTGTTCGCTTGAGGTTTGTAACGTGAGGGCTAATTCTTGCGTGCGCCTTCCAAGCAACCAGCTGGGATGGCACCTCTCACACTCTGTGGTGTTGATTGGCCAAAATAACATACGCAGCTGCTTCTTTGACCGCGACATTGGCTATGAGAGGGTACGGATTACAACAGGTCCATCCAATCCCTCGGGGTCCCGATTCTGTCGGAGCAATCTGAGCGATGGCGAATGTTCGCTGCTGCTCTTCGCCCTTCGTCCTGTTGACGGATGCTCGCCGGAGGAGGCCGGCCTTCTGTGTCAAGCGGTGGCCGGCCACTGTGTTAAGCCGCGTCCCAGACGGTCCGCTCGCCTTCCGTCATCCCGCTCCCTCGGGGAGTCCCTCCCCATCGAACCTCATCACCCGACGACACTTGCTTTCCCTCCACCTGTATGGGACACGCCGACGACAACTTCGCGGCGCGCGCGGATTTGTAATCGACCAACACGGCAAGTCGGATCTCAGCGTCGTTGGCGAGACAGACAGCTAGTCAAGGATCCGCTCTGCGCAAAGGACACAGCTAGCGAAAGAACGGCCAGCGAAGAAGATGGTGGCATTGATGTACTCGACGCTCGCGACAGTGGCGTGCTTCCTCTCGGCCATCTCCACGGGCGTCATCGTGATCAAGCTCAAGCTGCACTGGGAGCTCTCGATCTCCTGTGTGCGCTGGTTATTCTACGTCTTTTTCCTCTCGCTGTGTGCGTGGGCGACGCTGCGCTGCGCGTTCTTCATGTGGATGGTGAACGTCGGTGAGAGGCGCCAAGTGAACCCCAGGGCCGAGACAGTGCTCAAGACGACCCAACAGCTCGATATGATTTCCGTCGCCTCGATCCCGCGGTCCAATTTGGCACATGATATCTCGCTCGCGTTGCTCATCGTGGCCGGCGACATCGCACTGACCGCCGTGGCCGTGTGGATCATCGCGTTGACCTACGAGCTCGGCAAAATCGCGATCAAGTCGATGGACCGCGGGCCGATTCTCGAGGCCAAACGAATCCGACTCTATAGGTGGTCGGGCTGCCTCCTGCTCACGGTCTACGCCATCGTCGAACTCAATGTCGTGATCGGTGAAGGCGGGTACACGCGCGCAGTGCAGGTTCTTCTCCTCACGACGCTCGGGGTCCACGTGTGCGGGCTCGTGTACATGAGCGCCACGCTCAGTTACTTGAAAATGCGCGGCCGCAAGTTCGAGCCGATGTACGGCATGTTCGTGCCGTCACCCGTCTACCAACGCCTAAAGCGCATCATGTACGTGCGTTGTTGATCCATGGCGTGTTCGAGATCGTTCATAACTCACAGTTTGTGTGCTTGTAGGATCGTGTACGCGCTGTTCGCGTCCCAGTTCCACATTTCTACGATCCTGTATAACGCATTTGGCACGCGCAGCAGCTTCATCCTTCCCTACATGGGCGTCAGCCTGGTGTTGTTCACCAGCTCTGGACTCGCACTGTCGGTCATCACGGGATGTAGCCAGATGTGTGTGCTTCAAACATGTAGCACCTGCATGCCCGAAGACTTGGAGGCCCAGTTCATGCAGCAGAAGATCGGTGGAAGGGACATCACAAGCGAGTCCCATGGCCCTCCAGAAGAAAACCCAGTGTTCGTGTACACCGACATCGAATCGTCCAGTGCGTTGTGGGCACTCACCGAAGACGGAGTCATGGACAAGGCGACCGACATCCACGACAACATCATGCGTTCGTCGCTTCCTCGCCACAACGGATATGAAATCACGACCTGTGGCGACTCGTTCCAACTCGCGTTCCCAACGATCCAAGACGCAGTGGAGTTTTGTGTCGACGTGCAGCTCCAGCTTCTCGTGGCGCCGTGGCCGAAAGAGCTCCAAGGTGTCGTCCCGGCGACCAAGAAGCTGCGCAGCGGCCACCGCTTGATCTTCAATGGACTTCGCGTACGCATGGGGATCCACGATTGCGTTGACGAAGACGGTGCGTTGGTGTGTGAACGCCATGCGATCACTGGCAATATGACGTATACTGGCGCTTCGGAGGTGATCGCCTGTGAAGTGAGCGAGCTGGGTCGAGGCGGCCAGATTCTCGCGACCAGCCGAATAGCCGACTGGGTGATGGTGAGCACTGACGAGTTGAATGTGGACGTGAAGGCCGAGTACCTGGGCCGGTACCACATGGGGATGCTCGATTCGGACCATGATGTTTTCCAGTTGGTACCGGCGATTCTGGTGGCGCGACGCAAATACTGGCCACTGCCATCGCAGCAGCTCTTGAGCACGAGGGCGTCGCTGTCGGGTCCATCGCCGCCTTCGGGCACAAGGACAATTGGACAAGCCACACGGTCTCGATCGTTCCCGGAGTTGGTGGTTCCCGTGCCGCCGACGCCGGTCAACACGCCGAGACTGCCCACCGCGGCGAGCTTGCTGAGGATGTCGCTTGAGCCGATCCCCGAATCACCAGTCGTTGTTACGAAGTATGTTGCGATGAAGTGGTAGTTGCATTTTGCCAATCGAGGCAAAGAGCAAGTGTAACCTAATCAATTTTGTACGATAGTGCCATTCTGTGTTGCTAGTTGGATCTGCCGGTGGGGAGGTTTGCGAAGTCCTATCCAACAACAACAATCCAAGTGGTCGATCCCTTAGAGCCATACTACCATGAAGATCACAACCTATCACGTGCCTGACTCTCTGATGACGAGGCTTATTGAGCTTCACACACACAGAGGCCTCGTGACCGAACCGTTGTTGGCGTTAGTCAAACCACTCTCGCTCCGCTTAGAAGCGAGGGTGGTTCAACCATGCTAAAGCAGTTGACTCACTCCAGGATATGCGAACAGGAACGTTGCTATATCATTACATCGCTGTACTACGGTAATGTCCTGAAAACAATCACTCTGCTCGAATTTGATTGGCACGTGCGGATGAGCGAGAAACAGCTGTTTGTTTCTCACGTCCATAATGGCTTCATAATCACCCCACCCGATATCCGATCTCAAGGGGATATCTTAGATAAGAGGTTTCAAGAATCCGTCCGAAAGAGTCCGACATCGACCAAGCACATCTGCGTTCCACCTGCCCCGCCTGCTCCCGCCCCCCGAGCGGCTTCTGTGTCAAGCGGTTCGACGAGGGCATGTTGTTAGAACCGTCCTCCCTTCGTCCCGTCGGACGCGCGACACAGATAACGGAGGGTCCGCTTTTCTTTCGCCCACATCCGACTTGGACGCTGCGCTGGACCAAGCCAACCACCGCCCAGCGCCCGTCCTCAGCTACCGAGAGGGGATGGTGGTATTGATCTACTCGACGCTCGCGACGGTCGCGTGCTTTCTGTCTGCCGCCGCCACGGGCATCGTCGTCATCAAACTCAAGCGCCACTGGGAGCTCTCCATTTCCAGCGTGCGGTGGCTCTTCTACATGTTCTTCCTCTCGCTCTGTGTCTGGGCGACGCTGCGGACCGTGTTCTTCCTGTTGCTGGTGTGCATCGGCGATGCGCGCAAAGTGAACCCCGAGGTCGAGACCGTGCTCAAGACCACCAAGCAGCTCGATATGATCGCTGTGCATTCCATCCCAAGGTCTACGCTGGCGCACAACATCAACCTCGCACTGCTCATCGTCGCGGGCGACGTCGCACTCACTGCCGTGGCCGTGTGGATCATTGCGCTGACGTACGAGCTCGGGAAAATCGCGATCAAATCGATGGATCGCGGCCCAATCCACGAGGCCAAACGCATCCGGTTGTATCGCTGGGGCGGCGGGCTGCTGCTCGCTGTCTACGCCATCGTCGAACTCAATGTTGTGATTGGCGAAGGCGGCTACACGCGCGCGACGCACGTGCTTCTTCTCGTCACGCTCGTGGTCCATGTGTGTGGGCTCGTGTATATGAGCGCCACACTCGCGTTCCTGAAAAGCCGTGGGCGCAAGTTCGAGCCGATGCACGGCATGTTCGTTCCGTCGCCCGTGTACCAACGACTGAAGCGCATCATGTATGTACTCTTCCGCATGACCTTTCCAATTTGCCGTTGAGGGCTCATCGCTCACCTCCACGCTTTTTGTTGAATGCAGGATTGTTTACGCTTTGTTTGCCTCGCAATACCACGTCTCATCCATTCTTCTCACCGCTGTCGGCAAGAATATCGAATACATTCTGCCGATTATGGGTGTCAGTATGGTGATCTTCACAACGTCCGGTCTCGCGCTATCGGTCATCACCGCTTGCAGCCAGACGTGCGTGCTGCAAACGTGCAGTCCGTGCGTACCCGAAGACTTGGAGGCTCAGTTCATGCAGTATAAGATCGGCGGAAGCGACGTCACAATCGAGTCCCATGGCCCTCCGGAAGAAAATCCGGTCTTCGTGTACACCGACATCGAATCGTCCAGTGCGTTGTGGGCACTTGCCGAAGACGGCGCCATGGACAAGGCGACCGACATCCACGACAACATCATGCGGTCGTCGCTACCTCGGCATGACGGATACGAAATCACGACCTGTGGTGACTCGTTCCAACTGGCCTTTCCGACAATCCAGGACGCCGTGTCATTTTGTGTCGACGTGCAGCTCCAGCTTCTCGTGGCGCCGTGGCCGAAAGAACTTCAAGATATTGTCCCCGCGACCAAGAAGATCCGCAGTGGCCACCGCTTGATCTTCAACGGGCTTCGCGTGCGCATGGGTATTCATGATTGCGTCGATGAGGACGGTGCGTTGGTGTGTGAACGCCATGCGATCACTGGCAACATGACGTACACCGGCGCGTCTGAAGTCATCGCCTGTGAAGTGAGCGAGCTCGGCCGTGGCGGACAAATTCTCGTGACCAAGCGAATAGCCGAGTGGGTACAGGTGAACAACGACGAATTCGACGTCGACTTGAAGGTCGAGTACTTGGGTCCGTACCACATGGGGATGCTCGCTTCCGACCAGGATATCTACCAGGTTGTTCCGGCTATCCTGGTGGCACGACGTAAGTACTGGCCGCTGCTATCGCAGCATCTCGCGAACACAACGCAGTCGCAGTCGTTCCCTGGTCCGTCACCAGCAGGGGCGCGAACCATGGGCCTTACTGCACGCGCGCGGTCGTTCCCGGAAATGGTCATCCCCGTGCCTCCAACGCCGGCCAACACACCAACCCTGTACAGCGCGGCGAGTTTGCTGCGGATGTCGCTTGGCCCCATCCCGGAGTCGCCAACATCGGATACTGGTAGTGACTACAATGCGTTTGAGTCGTCAGTTTAGGACTCTTCGTCCCATGAAGCGGAAGATGTATAGTAACAATGTATTGCATCGTAAGCTATCATTCATTCGGAACGTCTACTCCCGGCGCACGAAAGGCTGCACGGTGGAGCCGTCTATTTGATACTATTGAGGTACGCGTCTATCCGCGCTACCGATTTCTGCTCGAACATGCATCTCCATCTCGTAGCAATCCGCACAGCACCTCGTCGCCATCTAGGCATTGATCTTCTTGACCATCATGCAGTGCTCCACGCCTTCTTCCAAGTAGACCTCGTCGTTCAGGTACTCGTACCCGCACTTCTCGTAGAACGCCCGCTTGTCGTACTGCGACGACAGCATGAACGTGTCGCACTCATGCGCCAGCAGCTCCTCGACGCTATTGATCAGCGCCACGCCAAACTTCTTGCCACGGCACTCCTTGAGCACGGCGACACGACCGACCTTTGCCTTGCGCAGCTCGGGCGTCAGCAAACAGCGCGCCGTCGCGACGTACTTGTCCTGCTCGATGTCCTTGCCCAGAAAGTGGCGCGTCGTGGCGTGGTCGTCGCGCGGGTCGTCCTCGATGCTCGGATGGTAACCTTGCTCGGTGATGAAGACCTTGTAGCGGAGCGCCTTGCAGATCGCAATGTCCTCGGGCGTAGTCGCGAGCGTCACCAACAGCTGCATCGTCTTCTTGTGTCTGTCTTGTTCTCCTGCGTGGCGTCCAAATCGCAAGTGCGTGGTGATGAGCGCACCACCGCCGAGGATCCGTCCCCACTCGCCATGTGCGCGCTTCCCAACATCGTGTTTGGAAGCGCCACGAGATTGCGTCATCGGTGACCGTTCGACGTGGCTGATGTTTCTGTTTCTACCAATCGGAAGTCGTTCGGGTCGGTTACACTAAATGTACTCACATAGCGATGGGTTACACTTTCGGCCTGTGGTTCATGTCCTCGGACTTCCTGGCCGTCGCCAATGCCGCATACCTGCCGCCGCGTGTCGGCGTCGTCGCCTCGCAGATCGTCTCCAGCGACAGCATCGTCGGGGCGCAGCCCACGCGCATCCTAGACGGACGCTCGTCGTCCTCCTGAATCGAGATCGGTGTCGCCGTAGCGCTGGTGCCGCCTGGAAGGCCCACGGTGTGGACAGACGTTTCCGTTGTCTGTCTAGGGTTACATGACGCCAGCGACGACGAGGAGGCGGAGGCCGACGTCGGCAGCCTCGTAAGCCGCTCGCTCGCGCGGGGCCAGTGCTTCCTGCGCGCCACTAAGATCAACGGCAGCAGCTGGAAGACGTCGCAGTCGCAGTCCAGCACGGCCATGTGGCAGTGGCCGACGTACTCGACATTGACGTCCACATCCAGCTCGTCGCGGTTGACTTGCATCCACGCAACGACGCGGTGGGTCGCGAGGATCTGACCGCCACAGCCCAAGTCGCCGACCTCGCTGGCGATCGCCTCGGACGCGCCCGTATACGTCATCTTACCCGTGACCGCGTGGCGCGTGCAGATCAAGGCGCCGTCGTCGTCGCTGTAGTCATGGACGCCCATGCGCACGCGCAGCCCGCTGAAGATGAGACGGTGGCCGCTGCGCTGCTTCTTGGTCGCTGGTACAAGACCGTGGAGTTCTTTGGGCCACGACGCGACGAGAAGCTGGAGCTGCACGTCGACGCAGTACGAGACAGCGTCACGGATCGTCGGAAACACCAACTGAAAAGAGTCGCCGCACGTCGTGATTTCGTAGCCGTGGTGACGCGGCAGCGACGACCGCAGAATGTTGTCGTGGATATCGGTGGCCTTGTCCATGACGCCCTCTGGCGCGAGCGCCCACAGTGCGCTGGATGCCTCAATGTCGGTGAACACGAAGACCGGCGTTTTCTGCGGTGGCTCGACCGAGGTGACACTGACGCAGCTCAAATCAAACTTACGCTGCATGAACTGTGCCTCCATGTCGTCGGGCATGCAAGCGCTGCAGGTCTGGAAGACGCACGACTGGCTGCATCCCGTGATGATGGAAAGCGCGAGACCCGTGCAGTTGTAGATCACCATACTGGTCCCGATGAACGACAAGATGTAGCGGCGCCGTTCTCCCGTCGTGCACAAGATGACCGACGCGATCTGGAACTGCGTGGCGAAGAAGGCGTAGACGACCCTGTTGACAAGACAAGCTCACGTTAGCACCCAGCAGCATGTTCGGATGGTACAAGTGAACGCACATGGTCCGCTTCAAGCGCTGGTACACGGGCGAGAGGATGAACGTGCCGTGCATTGCTTCGTACTTGCGACCGCGGATCTTCAGGTATACCAAGGTGAAGAACATGAAGCCAAGCCCACATCCTTGCGCTGCGAAGTTGACCAGCAGGCACTTGTGAGCGGGTATTGTGTAGCCGCCTTCCCGGATCGCGATCCCGGTCTCGACGCACACAAAGGCGAATATGATGCCATTGATGAACCACTTGTACAAGCGAATGCGCTTGGCCTCTTGCTCGGGACCACGGTCCATCGACTTTCTCGCGATCTTCGCCAGTTCGTACGTCAATGCAAACATCCAGAGCGCCACCGCGAAGAGCGCGACGTCGCCCGCGATGACAATCAGTGCCAGGAGCCAGTTCCGTGCAAGGTTCGAGATGGGGACCGAGTGGACGCCGAAGGAATCGAGCTCTTTTGTCGTCGTAAGAACTTTCTCGAGCGTAACATCCACTCGGCGCCGGTCGCCCACAAACAGCATCCAGACGAAGAAGATGCAGCGCGCTGTCGTCCAGATACAGAGGAAGACAAAGAACATGAAAAACAGCCATCGCACGCTGGAGACCTGAAGGTCCCAGTGGCGAAGAAGCTTGATGATGATGATGCCTGTTGCTACGGCTGAGAGGAACGTCGTCATCGCGCCCAGGGTCGAGTATATCAGGATCATCGTGATCAGCCTGGAGTTGCTTCCAGTGAGAAAATCTGAAGATGGCGCCCTGGAGCAGAAATTCTTTCACACAATGTGTTGTGAAAGAGTTTCACTCCAGGGCGCCAGGAGCCATCAGTGGTGCTCCAGCAAAGCAGTGGAGGCCATTCTTCACGGGAGAGGGATCGAATGTGTGACCAAAGACAAAATGTTCAACGAGCAAAGCGGGAAAGGGCGTTGTAGGAACAACGGTGCGATCCGTGAACTGTCAACTCCATAGCCTGTTGTCGCTCCAGCGTCGCTCACATGCCCACCGGTTGAACAAATCTGTCGAGACACTCGGCGAGTTTCCACACCGGGTGTTTTGTTGGACGTGGCTTCCAATGTACGTGCTCCTACGTTCATGACTGGGCACACCCAGGAGGAGTGCCGTACTCTCCACCACAAAACCCCTTTCGCCCACAGCAAACCAAAGACAAACTTGTCCAGAGTTTGGTATACTATAGGCGGCAGGACGGAGCCGATTTGTTCGGACCGGCGGGCGCCCTAGCCTGAACAAATCGGTGATTTGTTTCGACCGGTGGAAGAAACTCTGACTCGTCCAACTCGGCCATCCGTATCACATCCTGCAGTCGTTGGAACGCCAGTGTCGTCGGTTGCTTTTTTACCAAGAAGACAGCCAAAGCCAAGTAAACACCTCGTTCGACTGATTCACCCGACCGCTTCATGGACGTCACGCAGGCACACACCTTCCTTTCGGCCAACTTCCACGGGGTTTGCACCAAGTGGAACGACATTCTCAGCGACCCCTCTCAGGTTGATCGCGACGGTGCATTGCTGGGATGGGGGTTCCCGATCCGTTCTCGTGTGCCAGCGCGATTTTCTTACCGCGGCAGTTGGCACATGCGTAGAATATGGGTACACAATCCTTCACGCAAGTGACGGGTGACTGCCAAAACGTTCTTGACGGTTTTACAAGCAACGTTCGGCGCGCCTGCTCAGGAGAGAACGAGATCGCGTTGGCGACGGTAGTCTAGACGGCGCACGTGCTCCTGACGACGGGTGAGTACTTCTCACACGCCAAAAAGCCAAGCGGCGTCGGTGTCGACTTGAAGATCGATCGACGTGACGTCGTCCTCGTCGCTTCATGAGTTGGCTCCAAGTCTACACGTTACGGCTTCGCTGCTACGAGCATGTCGCTGCCAGTGGTCGCGTGGTCTTCGTGATCCAATTGCGATTCGGCCAACAAGATAGAAGCCGATCGACCGACTTGGCCAAGCGATCGTACTCGGAGTTTCGCATGCTGTGGAAGGACTTGTTGCGTGCGACCAGCGGCAGCGTGGATGATGTCGACACTGGTGGCGCTCACCTGCGGACGAGTCGGCGATTCTCAGGGCGCGAATCGTGGAGTAGCGTATCCAAACTCCTCTCAGGTACATTCGGAAGCGGCGCGGGCGCAGGGCGAGAAAGCAGTTCCACCACGAGAGCAAGGCACTGCCGATGCACACAAACAAGTTGTCCGTTCCAGCGTCTCCATCACCTTCTCAAAGAGTTCCCGTTTCCCGGGAAGCACGTGCTGCAACTCAAAGACGCGCATGCGCTTCAGCAACGACGTGCCGAGCTGGAAGACTTTCTCGTGCAGCTACAGCGATTTTTCTGCGGCTATCCGCGTTCGTTTCTCGAGACGGCGGCATCGACACAGAGATGCCACGTGCTTCAACTACTGTCAGAATTCACGGGAATGGACGTTCGACCGGCCTCCCTTTCCGTAGTGGAAGACCCGTTCTCCCGCAGCTTCAGTCCAGGCAGGGCGCGTTACTTCTCGTATTGCATCAGTCCGCCGGTGTCGCCATCACCGACACTTCTCACAGACTCAGCAGACAGCACAGAAGAGACTCTCGTCACGGAAGACCAAGCCACAGACAATCAAGCAGACAATACTGGGTCGCCATGGCGTGACGCCTTGCGTGCCCAGTCGTCATTCGGCTCAAGTGCGGTTCTCTCAGCCTCTTTGTCTGTGGCTCTTCCGCAGCTCCATGTCAAGTCAGCAACCGTTGAAATGTTCGAAGCGTCCTTGGGTGACGTGCGAGCCAATCTCTTGCGGCAGATGGGGGCCGAAGTGCAGACCGCCGTCGAGCGGAACCACTTGAGTGACGAGCAGCAGTGGGAGTTGACGCTCTTCCATGCGGCCGAGCGGGGCCTGTACGCGGATGTGGTCACGATCCTTCGCCGCGGCACGAACGTCAATAGCAAGATCTGGAGCGACGCGACGCCGCTGCATGCTGCCAGTGGCGCGGGGCAAGTGCACGTCGTGCAATGCCTTTTGTCGCATGGTGCAGAAGTCGATCACCCAGGGCATATGGGTATGACGCCACTGATGTACGCGGTCAACAACTCTCAGCTCGAAACGACAAGGCTGCTGCTGCGTGCCGGTGCGAATGTGGGCCTGTGCAACGTCCGGGACGTCTCGCCCGTCCACCTCGCGGTCGTGAACAGCTCCATGCCGATCTTGCTCCTTCTATTGGACCACGGAGCGACGGTGGACGTCCCCAACGCGATCAACGGGCGCACGCCGTTGCACATCGCTGCAGAGGCTGGTGACAAAGCGATGTGCGAGATACTGCTCAAGTATGGCGCGCGCGTTTCCCAGTGTAGCACGTCGGGGCGTGATGCAACCCAACTCGCGAGTGACAAAGGGCACTGGCGGATCGAAGAACTGTGCAATCAGTACAGACGGGCGGCCAGTTCCACGCTGCTCGAAGGCATCGAAGAGGTTGATCGCAGAGACGAAGGGATCGAAGACACAGAAGACTGTGACGATACACCGTTTTGTGCCGTGCTGGACTACATCGACAACGAGGACGGGACGGCCACAAACCAGGATGTGGAGGAGGAGGATGTGGCGCTCGTGACGAAGGAAGGACGTGTCTACGCCGTGTTATGACAAACAGAGAAGGGAAGGAAAGACCGCGAAACGTGTGAAAGAAATGGATTGTGGTTGACGCCTGCCGACGAGCGTTTTGGTCAACGAAAGTGAATATGCAATGGGTTTGGGTCCGGAGACCAAGGGAAGAGGTGTGGTGGAAGGCGATGCGTACGTGACTCATCGCAGGAACCCACCTGCCTACTGGCAAGTCGACGACGGAGCCGGGGTCTTCGTCACCTCGGGCGTAGCGGTCGTGGAGGCCGACGAATCAGCATCCGCGCCAATCGACGACGAACCCGCAGCCGACACAGTGCCGGCGTCGGGCGGGGTACTACCCATCGAGCCAGCGAAGTCACCAGGCGGGGCGCCGTCCATCGAGCCACGCGGGCCACCGAACGAGCCACTCGGCGGCGCACCACCCGGACCACCAGCACCGCCGCCGCCGCCCGTCGACGTACCGGCCACACCACCCTCGGCCGTCAGCGTCGCCGCGGCCGACACGGTCTTGGCCACGGTCGCATCCACGCCGATCGAGATCCACGCGAACACGCCGTCCTCGACCGAGTCGCCCACGTACACGTACTGCATGACCGGATCGAACCCCGAGGCCGTCTCTTCGGCAAAGATCGAGTCGGCCGCGTTGGTCGTGAGCTCCTGTGTGTTGGTGGCGTACTTGCCGGTGGCTTCGACGGCCGAGATGAGGTCCTGGTCGAAGAAGAGTTGGCCGACGTTGGCGACCTTGCCGCCGGCGTAGGTGTTGTTGGCGAGCACCTGTCCGTTCTGCGAGCCGAGCACGTGGATGTGGGTGGCGCGGCTGGTGTAGTGTCCGGGGAACTTGGTCGTGAACTGGGCGATGCCGTCGTCGTCTGTGGGCGCGAGACCACGCAGGAAGGTGGCGTCGAGGTTGGTCGTGTCGGAGCTGTCGCCGTTGCCGTTGGCGACGACGCCGGCGTAGACTCCCGTGGCGTTGCAGTGCCAGAAGTCGAGGTAGATGCCGGCCAGTGGCTCGCACGTGTTGACGTCGATGACCTGGAGCTCGGCGTAGAGGTCGACGCCGGCCTGGGTCTCGCGCACGTCGCTGCGGATGAGCTCGCCCGAGACGTAGTACGGTCCCTGCGTGACTTCGGGTTCGAGCACGCACTTTGGTGTGGTGCCAAAGAGCGTGGCGATGTCGGCATCCTCAAAAGAGGAGATGCCGGTGAGGTTGGACTTGTGGCTCGTGGCGAGCACGTCGGCGGCCGCGAGGCGGCGTTTGTAGTTGGCGGAACGCAGCTCGCGGAGCTTGCGCTGTCGCTTCTCGGCGGTGCGCTGCTGGAGCTGACGCAGGCGCTTGGAGGCGTCGCAGGTCTTGAGCGAACGGTGGGCGTTGCGCTTGAAGAGGCGGCTGTTGGTGGTCTCGAGTAGCGATCGTTCGTGATTCGGCTGTCCTGGGTGGGCGTCGACGACGGTGCTGGACGTGAGGGCGACGGTGGCGACGGCGGCCGCAGCGAAGATGGTGGCGAGCTGGACCATGTTGGTGGTGGTGCGGCTTGGTTGGGTGTTGGGTTGTTGGTTGCTCTTGCTTGTTGGTCGGTGAGTTGAGGAGTGAGACGAGTGAGAGGAGTGGTTGAGGTCGATGTGGCTGGCGCTGTCCGCTGAGAAGGACTCGAGCGGATGAAGAACGCCAGGCTGAGACCGACTGGTGGCGTGAGGACGGACTTGAAGGTCTCCTGTTGCGCTAGTGAGGATGGCGTGGCCGTGGGACACCTAAGTTGTGGTTTTTCGATCGTGCGACTCAGGATCGACCCATCTGCCTGCGCAATCTTGTGGAGCAGGAG
>JAADXJ010000024.1:0-68318 GCA_023337735.1 Pythium biforme | reverse complement strand
TGACAGAGACTGATGGGTACATGTCAGTGTACCATCTTTTTGGTTCCACAGGAGTGATTGTAAGATGTGTGTGACACACGCTTCTGGGTGTTCTTTTTGTGTTCTGCGGTGTACTGATATGCGGTCTCCCTAGTTCCTCCCGTTTTGAACCTCACCCTGTCAACAATCACGACCATTTTGGTCTATTTGATATTCATCATTTGATGATTTTCATACTATTTCAAGATATCAAATAGTGAATGATGCTGTCAAAGAAGAGGGTGATGCGATGATGGATGATTAACTATAGGAGGCACCGTTGGACTGTTGGACAGTCCCTCGTCCGCGACACGTCTTGAGCCATGGTGACGACGGCCCCACAGAGAGCGCATCCCACCAGGCGCGTCATGGCCCATGGGCGCGATGGATGGAAAGCTTTTCCCGTTCTCTTCTCCACAGTGAAAGGCCGCGAAGCTGGCTCACACTGGCGCCCAAGTACCGTACGCACCTCAAGGATTGAAAGTCCGGCATCCACTGTGCGCCCGACTTTCCCCTTCCCCGGAAGAGCAGACCAACCCCAGCATCGTGTCCGCTCCTCTCGCTTCCTCACATCCCAATCTTCCATCCTCTTGGCACGCCGTATCCAGTCTAACAGAGCAGCCGCCATCTATCTCCATCTTCCTCCATCTTCCTCCATCTCCCCCCACATACATACACGACGCCAGCTGAAGCATGTTGCCTCGCACGCTTCTGCTCGCCACCGCGGCAGCTCTAGCGCTCTCACGCGCCGACGCGGCCGCGTCGTCCAAGGCCATCTGCGAGAGCGCGGCGTTCCAGGCGCTCAGCCCCACGCAGCTCGGCTCGAGCCCGCTGCTCGTGCGCTCGCTCGTGGTCGGTTCGGAGGCCTGCCTCGAGTTCCAGGTCTCGACCTCGGTGTCGTCGGCGTCGTGGTTCGCCGTCGGCGTGGCCGCGAGCTCGGCCATGGTCAACTCGCCGGTGAGCAACGTCATGCTCTTCCAGTCGGCCGTCGGCCAACCGGAATCGTACACACTCGGCGGCTACTCGAGCAGCCAGGTCAAGAAAGAAAGCGACCAATCGTTCTTCCTGGTCCACGAGGCCTCGACGGCGCCGCTCAAGTATAGTTACCAGCGGACGTTAGCGGCGTCGTCACCCAACGACGTTGTGCTCGACGCGACGGCGGCCAACGAGTTTATCTGGGCGTACGGCACGTCGTGGCCCATCTCGGGCCACAAGAGCGGCACGAAGGGATCGGCCAAGTACACACTCACAACGTCGGCGTCCGCCGGCGCCGCCGGCGCGACCGGCAACAGCTCCACGACGCCCGTGATCTCAATTGCGACCACGTCGACACCTTTTTGCGACGGCAAGAACTGCGCGGCGATCGTCGGCGGCGTGGCCTTTGCAGCCATGCTGGCCGGAGGGTTTATCCTCACGTCGCTGATCCAGCACACGCCGCTGGGCCGCGCCATGCTGCAGCGCACGCTCGCGAGCCCGCCGGTGAAACAGACCACGAACGCCGCCGTGGCCTCGCCCGTGGTCATGGTGCTCCAGAACCTCGCGGACTTGAAGCTCGGCGAAGTGATGGTCGTGCTAATCTTTGCGGCCGCGATGGCCGTGCTGGTCGTGCTCAACAACAAGTCGAACGCGCAGAAGACGTCGGGCCAAGCCGCACTTTTGATCCTCATGTTTATGATTCTCCCCATCACGCGCATCCCGCTGTGGAAAATCTCGTTCGGCAGCTCGTTTGAGCGTATAGTCAAGTTTCACCGCTGGCTCGGCATGGCGCTCTCGATCGCGACGCTCATCCACTTGCTTGAGGCCACCAAGGTCACGAACCTCGTGCGCTCGGACAAGTACGGCGAGGTGTACCCGCTCTACGGCACGGTCGCGTTCATCAGCTTCATCCTCATCGGGCTCACGGCCCACGAGTACATGCGCCGTGTGTTTTTCGAAGTATTTTACGTCTCGCACCGTGTGCTCTCGATCGTGGGCTTTGTGTTTACGATCCTCCACAACGCCAAGACCATCGGGCTCGCACTGATCGTGCCGCTCGCGTTCTACGCCGCGGGCGTCGTGTACTCGTGGGCGATCTCGTACTCGACGACGTACCAGGCCACGGTCTCGCTCCACGAAGAGACCGGCGTGACCACGCTGCTGCTCAATTCCACCGAAAAGACCAAGCACTTTGCGGAGCACATGGGGCTCTGCTCGTACTTTTACGTGCGCATCCCGTCGGTCTCGGGCGTCCAGTGGCACCCATTCTCGGCGATCGTCACGCCCAACGGCGACTCGATCGGCTTTTGCATCCGCGGCATGGGGCCGCCCGGCAAGAAGACGTTTACGCGCGCGCTCATTGAGCAGGCGCGCTTGAGCCACTCGCTTGCCGTGAACCTCTGCGGGCCGCTGGGCAAGCTCTCGGTGGACGTTGAGAAGTACGATGTCATTGTGCTCATTGGCGGCGGCATCGGCGTGACGCCGCTGCTCAGCGCCATCAACCAGCACCGCCTCTTTGCCAAGAAGTCGACCAAGGCCGCCGACTGGAACATCCTCTGGTCGGTGCGGTACCCGCAGGACCTGCTCATGATCGACGAGCTCATGCCCTCGCAGGCGCAGCTCCAGTATTCCGCCACCAACGTGCAGGAGCCGTACCAGATCGGCGGCGGCGCGCCGGCACTCAACGCGACGTGGAACACGCACTGCTCGGAAGAGAAGGAGGACGGCGCGGTCACGCGCCCCAACGGCGACCAGATCGCGTACCGCGCGGGCATCCCGGTGCTCGATGAGTACATCAACACGGGTCGTTACATGGGCCGCAAGGTCGCCGTGCTGGCCTGTGGCCCGCCCACGATGGTCGTCGAGGCCCAGGCGCTCGCGCGCAACTGCGGCTTCGACTTCCACAAGGAGGTGTTCCACTGGTAAGTTATATTGCGCGTCGCCGGAGATGACAGCAGCAGCGGAGGTCGCGATCCGCTCGATAAGAGAGTGTCAGTATTTTAGTATGCGCTCAAGCACACTGTATGCGACACAACCAAAACCACGAAACGAAAGAAAATATATACCGGTGCGCATTTCATCTCCCACCTCCTCACGATGTGCTCACGCGACGTAGTCAAAGTCGTCCTTAATGCCGAGCCACTTGTCGGCCTCGCCGCCGGCGCAGCCGCGCTTCTGGATCACCCACGAGCGCAGCGTATACACGTTGTCGGTCCATCGGTCGGCGCCCACCTTGGCGACCTGCACCTTGCGTTCTACATCACAGATACTATCAGCTTTCCGTTCTCCACGTATTCTTTCCAGTCACTCGCACACGCACCCATCTCGTCGAGAATGTCGGGGTCGTTGTCGGCCAAGTGCTGGATCTTGGTGCGCATGTCCTTGACTTTGGCCTGCAGCTCGCCGAGCCGCTGTAACTTGGCCACGCGGTCGTCCTGATGTACGTTTCATCAGCTATAATGCGGTTGAGCACAAGAAAGCAAAAGAGAGACACCCACCGAGTCGGTGCGCATGGCCTTTTGGGTCTCGACGTCCTGCTTGACCTTGGCAAGCCGCTCTTCCACGGACGTCTTGCGCTGCTGCAAGTCGCCCAATTTGCGCTTGCGCTGCTGCGACAGTTTGCTCGGAAACGACCAAAAGTAGTTGCCCGAGCCGATCTTGTCAAAGTCCACGAGCGCATCGTCCACGAGCGCCTGGTTCACGTCCTTGATCGTCTGCAGCACTAGAACACGGAGGAATCGGGGTTAGCCGCGATCGTTCTCGTTTCCTCTCGGCTAGACGCCCACCGAAAGCATACCGACGCCGGCCTTCGCGCCGAGCTTCTCGACCTCCTTGATGTTATAGACCTCCTTGGACTCGTGATAGATCTTGAGGATGCGCTCGCGCTTCTCCTCGAGCGACACGCCCTTCTTGCGCTTCGACATGGTGGTTTGTTTGCCGTTGGTGTTGAACAACTTGTGCCTTCGAGTGCAACAGTTTGCGCGCCAACATTTCTGTATGGTTCTTAACAATCATTACTGTCTCTTGACGTTATATCAGTAAGCTACCTCGAGAGCTCGCAATTCGCTCCAGTACGTTGCGCTACGTGGACGCCGTGAGCTCGCGCGTGGCGCCCAGCATCTCGGCCGTGCGCGTGAGCGTCGTGTGGGCGTTGCGCAGCAGATCGTCGAGCGAGTTGTCGTTCTGGATGACGAGGTGAGCCTTCTTCACTTTTTCCTATTGATGACAATACCATCCGAACAGCGTTAGCACGGTGGGTCTCGTCAGCGAAACAGGGAAAAGTACAATGCGCTCACATGGAGCGGCATCTGCGATTGGATGCGCTTCTTGGCGTCTTCTCTGCTTAGGTTGTCACGCTTTGTGAGTCGCTGGAGCTCGTTCTCCTCGGAGCACACGACAACGATCGTCGGGTAGCAAAAGCGCTCGAGCACGTTCGTCTCAAAGAGCAGCGGCGCGTCGAACACCACGAGCCGCTTGCGCGCGACGAGCCGTTGGTACGCGAGCTGCTTGAACATTTCCCACATGATGAAGGTCTGTACACACCGATACGACGTCAGTTGTGAGGTCAACCTATAGCCCTCTGCGTGGGTGCACCTTACGTGAGTGCACGCGTTGAGCGTCTGGCGCTTGGTGGGGTCGCTGAAGATGATCGAACCGAGCTTAGCGCGGTTGATGGTCTTATCGTCTTCGTTGAGCACCTCCTCGCCAAAGCGCTTGACGATCTCCTTGTAGGCGCCGCGGCCGGGCATCACAACCTCGCGCGCAATGACATCGGCGTCGATGATGAAGGCGCCGTTCTGCTTGAAGACCGCCGACACGGAGCTCTTGCCCGTCGCGATGCCGCCTGTGAGCCCAACAGCGACCAGCGAGGCGCCAAGCTGTTGGCCTGTGAATGACGTTGCGATAGCAGCAATCATCGCCGGCACAGGGAACTAGTAAAAAAAAGCGTTAGGAGGCAGGGGGAGAACAAGAGATCACAAGAGGTCGAAACGCACGAGTAGCGCGACAGCGTACGGCGCGAGCAGCAGCAGCCAGCGCTTCCACGACTGCACGGGTATCATCTCCTTGAGGAAGCCCGTGGGCAAGCCCATCGCGAGCCCGGCGACGCCCGCGAGCAGCGGCAGCAGCACGACGAGCATGGTTCTCCTCGGTATTACTTCTGCAAGAATGGAATGAGGGGTGTTGCTAGTCACGTCGGACGTGACTTAATTTTGTCCAATCAAAACAGCGATAGCATATTAAGGGCCAATGAAAACCACTTCAGTTCCTCAGTTGTTCACTTCTTCCACGCTGGATTGCGGCATAAAGTCCCAACGCACGACTCTCTCGCGCGCGCGTGTGTCGTTGGTTCGTTTGCGTCCGGAATGGCGTCTACACGCGGCAATGCGCGCATCTTCTGGGTGCTCATGGACAGCACCCACCTGCTTGACTACCTGGAAGCGAGCGACCTCATCCACGCGTTCCACGCGTGCCACGAGAAGCTCATGGACCAGCCGCTCATGATCTACAGGTGGATCTACGAGCGGCTCCACGCCGCGTGGCCGGCGCTGCCGGTGTCGCCGCCGTCCGAGCTCGTCCACGCGCGCGTATTGCTGCGCCTACTCGAGCAGATCCACGTCATCTCGACATGTACGCACTACCTAGTACATGCTATATGCTAGTGTGGGAGAGAAGGACAGCGCTTTGACAGTGTGACTGTTCATGATCCACACATGCAACAGACGAGTACCCGCTGCGCCTGGACCCGTCGCGGTGCGGCACCAAGCTGCGCCTGTACGAGTATGAGCACGGCATCCGGTGCCGCACGGCCATGCACGGCTCCGTGTACGGCGACCGCGAGTGCGCGCCCGACACTGTGAGCTACTGGGAATGCCAGGGACTCACCATGGGCTGCTACGCGGGCGTCGCCCAAGAGCTCGATCCCGAGTTTGTGCAGCGCTACGGCTTCCATTTCGGCCGGAACTTCGACGCGCGCCCGGAAGTGCTGTTGAGCAAGAAGATGCGCGTGTGTGACTTGCTGCCGGCGATCATGTACGGGCAGACGGGCGAGATCACGACGGGCGAGTTCCGCGGCCCACGCCTGGCGCTCCCCGGCGGCTTGCGGTCCATGCAGGCGTTACCCATCGCGCCGGATGATGTCGTGGGGATTCTCGTGGACCTGTGGCAGGGCCAGTTGCTGTTTTTCCACAACGGAACGTTGCAAACGAGGATTGCACTGGACAAAGGACGACGCTACAGGCCCGTGTTCAGCTGCCAAACATCAGCGTCCAGTCTGTTTGTGCGCAAGACAGCGAGTCCGCCGTGGCAACTGATCTACGACTACCACGCCTTCCGAGACGATGCCCAGCTCTTGGCCATGCAGCTCCACCGGGCCACGTCCAAGCAAGGCCACGACCCACAGTTTGCGAGAGCGGCGTAGGCTGTAGGCTTTAGGCCGTCGCGCCCTGGAGCGTGATTACGATCTTGCGCTCGTGGCCGCCGCCCCAGCCACCGGCGTTGCGGTGCTCGCAAAGGTAAATGCCTACCGTTGTATAGTAGGGTGTCATGTCAATCCATGCCCTAGTTTTATAACATCCAAGCGGTCTTGTCGTAAAACGTACCTTGCCAGGTGCCGAGGTTGAACTTGCCGTTGGTGATCGGCACGTTGATCGATGCGCCGATCAGCGTGGACTTGATGTGGCCCGGCATGTCATCTATAGCGTATTGGATACGCAACACGCATGAGCAAAGCTTGTTCCAACGACTGCGAGAACCGTTAGAAAAGTCTTCTCACCGTCTCCTTCGTCTGTGTGCTTGAAGAACTCGCTGCGCAACAAGAGCGTCGCGTCAATTCTGATACGTGATCGGAATTCCAAGATTCAACGTAGACGCCACGGTACCGGTTCCACGACTCGGGCACGATGCGGTTAAACGCGGCTTCCATGTCCGTGCTAGGACATGACCACTGTGTGAGCAACACGGGTCATAATGACAAGCCAGCCCAAATTCAACCCCAACGCACCGCACATCCGGGTCGCAGTTTTCGTTGATCGACAGCGACGCCGACGTGTGCTTGATGAAGAGGTTGGCCATGCCCACCTTGATCTGCTTCAGCTCCGGCAGCTACTCATGCCCACGCAGGAAGCGTAAATGCATGTGAGCCCTCAGGCGATACAACCATCAAAGGTCGGATACTCGATTTCCACCCCACCTGCTTCTCGATATCGCGCGTCACCACTGCGCAAGACACCAGCAGCGCGTGAACCTCCCTGTATACACGCTGGACTATAGAACACCATATATCGTACGGTGGAAGCCGCGGCTCGGCGCCGTCAGGCGGATCTCCTTCTGGAACCACGTCGTCATTATGTGGATCTCTGCTTTTGCGACTGGAGAAGAGCTCTTCCCGAAAATGACTGCCAAGCACCAACTGACCACCATTCTACATCAATGATGATTGGTCAAAATCAATTTCAAATGTTTCTATTGGCTTAAAACTATATCTGCGACGTGTGTCGGCCACCATTCTCCCATCATTGTGTCACACGACGTGGTCTTGTGTATGCGACATCTTGCTCTCCAACGTTCGTCTACGAGAGCACATGTGGCGGCGCGTCCGTGCCGCGCTGGAAGTGCTGCTCGTAGTAGCGGTCCATGAGCAGCGCCTGTAGCTTCTGGTCGCGGCGCCGCTCGGCAAAGTGGAGCGATAGCCCGCCGACGCGCGCGCCGAACTGGAGCAACAGCTTGGTCACTTCGTAGTTGCCCAGCAGGGAGGCCGCGTCCATCGGGTACGTGCCGTTGTTCTTGGGTAAGTGCGCGTTCGCACCAGTCATGAGCAGTGCGCGCACGACCTGCGCGTGGCCCTTTTGGCTCGCAACAAACAGCGGGCTCGTGCCGTTCTTGGTCTGCTGGTTCATGTCAGCGCCTTGCTGCAAGAAGAACTGCACCATCGCCACGTGGCCCTCTTCGCTGGCGATGTACAGTGGCGTGAGCCCGGACCGCGTCTGGTCGTTGGTGCCGGCGCCCTCGCGAAGCAGCACCTGCGCGACGCACGTGTGGCCCATGCGTGCGGCGATGTGGAGTGCCGTCGACAGATCGTCCATGCGCGCGTGGATGTCGACGCCGAAGCGGACCAGCATCTCGACGATGTGGTGCTTGCCCTCTTGTGCGGCGATGTAGAGACACGATACGCCGCCGTTGGGGCGACGGAAGTTCGGGTCGGCGTGGCGCTCGAGCAGCAGCGCGACGACATTGTCGTGGCCCATTTGGCAGGCCAAGTACAACGGCGCGACGCTGCTGTCCATGAGCACGTTCGCGTGGATGTCGGTGTGGTCGAGGATGTTGTGCACGATGTCCACGAAGCCGCGCTCGCAGGCGAGGAACATGGCCTGCACGTGCTGTGGTGTGTGCGCCATGGTCTCCGCTACAGAGTCGAGTTGGCGTTGCGCGCGCTCGGCTGCGAGGAGGCGGAGCACGCTCGTGCGGTTGCCGTTCTTGGCGGCCACGCAGAGCGCGGTTGCCCCTCCGACGACTGCGCAGGTCGCGCTGGCGCCCGACGCGAGCAGCAACTCGACCACGTCGTCCCAATTCATCTCGGTCGCGATGTACAGCGGCGTCGCGAGGCACTGCGTGCGCTTGTTGACTTGCGCGCCGTGCTCGAGCAGCAAGCGCGAGACGTCAGTGAGGCCGTTCGTCACGGCGATGCAGAGCGCGTTGGCGCCGTCCTTGTCCGTGGCCTCGACGTCGGCCCTGCCGTGCGTGACCAGCGCCGGGATCACGTTCGTGAGACCGTTCTCGCACGCGTACAGCAGCGCCGACATGAACTCGCCGCGCTTGAGCGGCGCGTCCACGAGCGCGCGCGTCCCGCACGCCAGCAGCGTGCGATGGAATACACTGCTGTTGGGTACACATCGTCGCCGGTGGCGGTCGGCGCGTGTTGAGAATTCCTCAAGCAGCGCGACGAGATGTGGGAGATCGCTCATTTCGTTGGACACGAGGAACGTGAGCTCGTCGATCAGGTCCAGCCACTGCACGCGCTCAAAGAATTCCAAGTGCGCGGGCGTGTGCATCGCGTGGATGCGCTCTAGCGACGGGAACAGGCTCTCCAGCCCGTCCAGAAGCGTATAACCCACGCGCGTGTCCGTGAAATCCAGCGTCGTGAGCGACGGATGCCGCCCAGAGACCTGGTGCTGCCCAAAGCTGCCGGTGATCTGCTTGCAGTGGCGCACCGAAATGCTCTGGAGACGGTGCGATTGCGCGTTGAGGATCGAAAGCAGTCCAAAGTCGGTAATCTCGAGACAGTCGTTGACGGTGATGTGCTCCAAGTGGGACCAGAAGCACGACGTGATGACCAGGAGGTCGCGGTCGCACAACGAACGCTGGCCCGAGAGGTCGATGCGGCGCACGGTCGAGTAGTTGTGGAGCACCGACACAAACGCGCGTTCGAGCGTCGCGCTCGTGAGCGGCGACCGCGCGGCCGACATCTCGAGCGTGTCCAGCGACAGTGTCTGCACGAGTCGCGTCCACGAGCGGCAGCAGCTCTTGATCAGCTGGTGGTCCCGCACGTCGAGGAACGCAAACACGAGCCGGATGAGTCCTTCTTCGCGCAGCGAGTGCTCGAGATCGCACGTGCGACGCCGCAGGCGGCTCGGCCGCGACGAGATCGAGCACACGGACGAGACGATGGCCGAGTCGTATCGCGATGAGGGTGACGACGACGCACTTTTCGATCCCGCCGGCGTCGCACACTTGACGTCATCGATGGCTCTTGACGGCAGACGGTGGCGATGCGGCGTGGCCGGCACGAACGGATGCACGAGCCGCTGCTCCCCGTCGCTGTCGCCATTGTCGTTCTCGCTCTCGCTCGTATCTCGGTCCAGCGTGGGCGTGGCCGTCAGCAACACGTCGATCGACCGTTTCATGTTCGTCGCGGACGATTGCGAAAGTGAGCGTTCGATTGACTGTCCCAGCTAACGGCCAGTGCGTGGAGCGTTGGACGTGACGTCGCTGCGGCGAGGAGACTCGGAAGTGGCCAAGACGTCGACGAACGGAGACGACGCGGAGGTAGGGGCTGGACCAACTGCAATCAGGCCTGTCTACTATCGCAGCCCTGCGATCTGAGTAAAGCAGGACGAGCGTGCCTTCTTCAGCTCGGAGGAAGATCCCATCTTGTCTTTTTCCTATGTACAGATGGCTGGGCCCATCGAGGACCCTCGCTAAACCAGATCTCAAGGGCGCGCCGATTAGATTGGTACGGCACAGATACAACAGCCCCGGCACGGAGAGAGGCAAGGGATATCTGTTCAAGGCAATAATAAGACGCTCAGAGGAATTGGTATTCTTGGGACGTCTATTCCTCGCACTTTAGGAGGCCGCGCAGCACTTGACCGTGTGGGCATGGGGCTGAGGGCGGTGCAATGTCTAGGGGAGCATGTTCTCGATTAGGTTTGACGAAAACAATAACAATAGACTTGGCCTTGGCAAGGCGTTCCCAGCAGGTGATCCTCGAGGGCGGCACTGTGGCCTGCCCAAAGTCAGCTGAGTGATCGCAGCTGCATTTATTTGTTGTGATGTTTTAGGCCTCGCCCTCCCTCTCCACAGAGCGAGAGGAAGGCGAGAAGATCTTTCTCTCTCCCACCGCGGGATTGATTACAACTTCAAGTCGCAATGCTGTCCGGTCAGGTGGCGATACTGTTGGTAGTGTGCCGACGCCACAGCGGTCTGCTTCTTTGAGAGGCTTAGCAGCGCGATTCGCCGCGCGACGTCGGCGTCCTCCGGCGCCAGTGACAGTGTCCGCTGGAAGTGCTCGAGTGCTTCGGCTGTCTTCCCCATGGCCTCGTAGATCTTGGCGGCGTTGCGATGCAGTGCTGGGTCGTTCTGCTCAAACTGGAGCGCCTTGAGCGCGAATCTTAGCGCCTCATCGTACTGGCCGCGCCGTGCCGTGAGCACCGACATATTCACGTACGCAAACGGAAACGTCGGCCAGTGCTGAACGACCTGCTCAAACGTGTGTTGCGCGTCCTGTAACTTGCCCTGCTCGAGCAGCGCGAGCCCGCGTTCATTCCAGACTTTCGGACCGCCGTCTTTCGTGAGCGTCGCGATGCGTACATGGTGCGCGTGCATCTCCTGGTCGCCCATCGAACGGTGCAGCACCGCGAGCTGGTAGTGCGGCTCTGGGTCCATCGGATTCTCGTCGATCTTGCGCTGGAAGTACGCCATCGCCTCGGCCCGCTTCGTCATCGTTTTCTCTCCAATGTCAATCCGAAAATGGTGCGAATGAAAAGGCAGGTGACTTCAACATGTGACTGCGGGCCATCTGATTGGTTGAAAAACGTTGTACCATATGTATGGTACATTCATGTGTACCACATATTTTCTTCATTCAAACCCAGTTTTTCCCTCGCTTTTTCGTGTTGTTCTCCCAAGCTCAAAAAAGCCAGGGCGTTGGGGAAAAAGTGAAAGAGGCAAGCGACGGACCAGATACCGAAGATGGCGCGACGTGGACGCGCGAAGCGCCGCCGTGACGATAGCGACAACGACGAAGAGATCGAGCAGCCGATGCCGATGGATGCGCCAGACGAGGAGCTCGCGAACGCGGCCCCGGCGGGCCTCGAGAGTGAGCTGGACGAGGAGCTAGCGGCAGTTGACGGCGACGACGATGATGCCGGAGAAGAAGGACAACAACCGCCTGCCGAGGGCGATGCCGGTGCCGCGCCGGGCACGCCCAAGGCTGACCCGAAGCGCAAGCGTGTGCTGGGCGCTGGCACGCCCACGACGGCCCAGGAAGAAGCCGAACTCGCGCGGCGCCGACGCCGTCGCCAGTCGCTTGTGTTCCAGAAACGTCGCCAGTCGCTCACGCCCAGCACCAAGGCCACAGGGAACGACGACGGCGAGCAGCCGCAGAGCCGCCAGTACATCAGCGACATGTACTCGACCATCATCAAGATGTCCTCGGAGAACGTACGTTTTTGGAGACAGCGTTTGTCCCGATGGAAACGTCCTAACGACGAATGGGGTTTTGTTCTTGTTTTGCAGAAAATCAACATCAAGAATACGTGGTCGCTGCACCTGATTGACCACATGGAAGACATTCTCGCGGCCCCGCAGTATGTACTCAGTCTTTGTGTGGATTGGATACGCTCTACGGCTGACGTTCGAATCTATTTAGGCAAGAGCGTGTTGGCGCGGTTGAAGATCCCGACACCTTCAACTTCCAGAAGGCGAGTTGCACACTTGATGCGAGCGTCAAGATCTACTCGTACCGTGTTGATGATACCTGGACGTCGTCGTACAAGATTCTTGAGAACCTTTCACGTTCGGGCGCCGAGAAGCGGGCCGGTGCGTTTACTGTGCGGACCAAGGAATCCAAGCTGTTTGAGCTAATCAAGATGTTGGTATGCACATAGACCAAGAAGAAGGGGACGAAGATGAGGAGGAAGGCGAGGGTGCTGAAGATGGAGAGGAGGGCACTCAACGGCGCACCAAGAAGAAGACACGCAAGCCGGCTAGCGCCGCGAGAACGATCGAGAAGAATCTCAACAACATTACGTTGAAGAGCTACGAGATCGACTTTGAGCCGGATCCGCTCTTCCACAAGGTTTGTGTTCCGATCTGACTTGCTCACGAAAAGGGTGACGATCTTGACAGGGCCTGGTTTGTGTGTGAGCATAGATGTCGCAAACGTTTGATGAGGGTGGAGCCAAGGGCCTGCTTCTCGCAAACCTTGGTGTGTACGACGGCGCGAAGATTCTTCTCAACTCGGCCGATGTCCGACTGTCAACTCGAAAGACCATCGAGAAGAAGAAGGAGAAACCTGTTGACGAAGAGGGAACGCCGACAGAAGACGAGCCAGTGAAGACTCCGAAACCAAGCAAGATTGATCTCGCAGCTCTGGGGAAGCTGACGTGTTTCTCGAAGGATGTGACGGTACGGGATGAACGTTGTGTCCTTGTTTTATTCCGTGATCAGTGACCCACACTCTTTGTTTTTATGCAGGCTATGGCTGTCTGTCCACCATTGAGTCGGCTGTACGATCAAATCGAAGAATTGCGGGATCCAAACCCGACCCAGGCGAAAATTATTCTCAAGAAGTCGGTGCTGACGTTGACTGCCAGACGTCCGAAGTCGTCTGATGAGGAACCCTACGACGCGTCTACGCCTATGGTGGAGGAGAGCATAGCTGTCGGGACAGACGGTGAGAACGGAGACATGGACGCAGAGATGCAAGATGCCTCGGAGCTTCCTCCCATTGAAGACACAGAAACTGGTGATGACAACGAGAACGATTGCGACGACGACGATGATGACGATAATAACGAGCCGAACGACGTCAGCTTTGAGTTCGGAGGAGACGATGACATGGATGTGGAGATGGAAGAGGCCGATGCTGCGTCAAGTGTCTCAGTGGCTGACGCTTCAGTGCTAGTCGACGAAGATCCTGCCAACACTTCGGCCATCGAGGACGATGCTGATGACAATGAGCCCGTCACCGAACGTCACGTTGATCCCGTGACCAACCCGAGTGAAGAACCCCTGCCAATCGTAGTCAAGAGTGCCGCCGACTACTTCCGCTCCCAAGTGGAAGACGACTCCGTGAAGAACGAGGAGGACATGGCGTACTCGCAGTTGATCGAAACGGCTTTAATGCGATCTGTCATTCTCGAAGCTGAAGGAACCGAGGAAGCAAGCGACCGAAACGATTACTCATACTTCGACACCAAGATGATGAAAAACTGGGCCGGTCCAAGTCACCTGAAGTTCAAGGGAGCCCGCAGGCTTCCCGCGAACTTGCTCGCGTTTGTCGATGAGGAAGAAGAAGGAAAGAGCAATGCGCCAACCAAGCGTGGCCGAAAGCCACAGCAAAAGAAGTCGACGGCTTTGGGTGCAGAAAAGCGATCGTTGGTGGTCGATTTCCTATCCACTGACGTGCCTGACCTTTCCAAGCTGCTGAAAGCACCGAAGACTGCAGGCCCAACCACATTGACGAAGCTTGTTGTCAAACGCCAGATGCAAAAGTCTGCCGAGTTGGTGTTCCCCGTTGACGCTCACATCGAGTCGAACATCTTCTTCCGGCACTTCTTGAAGCCTCGGCTACAGTTGTTCCATCGCCGTTTGGTGCCATCCCGCGGAATGGAGGCTGACGACAGCGCTGTGCCTTCGGCCAGCGATCCCGGTTTGGAGAATGCTGACAATCTCGCATACGACGATGGCGGTCATGACTTTGGAGTTGGCGGGTTCAGCGATGACGACGATAGTGACAATGAGATTGATCGGCGTGAGGGAAGCACCGGGTTCTTCTCTTCGGCGAATCTCATTACGGCTGAGCGTGTCGTAGAGAAGGTTGACGTTCACTACGAGCGCGTGGCGAAGCGAGTGGACGTGAAAAAGCTCAAGACCAGTCTCTGGAGTCACCTGGAGGCGGAAACTGTCCTTCTTGGAAAACGCAAATCCCGGCAGAATGACGTTGTCGAGCCTGAGCCAGAGGGGTCCGATGAAGATCCTGATGTGCATGCATCGGGCACCAACTTCGAGCCGACGACATTCGAAAATGTGGTGCATGGCATCGCTGCAAAGGTACAGTTGCCATTTCATTTAGTTTTGATAGGCTGGGATGGCACCACTGACGCACTCTTGTTCCTAGGTACCGTCGAACGTTACCGTGTCTTTCTATTTCATTTGCATGCTGCACCTGGCAAACGAGAAGGGTCTCCGGTTGTCCGGTCAAGACGATCTGAGCGACTTTGCGATCAAGAAAGAGGAAGCACTCATGCGAAACTAAGAAGCCCGACGGAGAGTGTGCGAAGATGACATCTACTAGGCCTTTTTTCTCTTCAGGAACGAATGGTATATGGAAAATACATGTTAGAGCTAGCTATGCATACGCTCAGTTGCTGTCGTGCGGACCGAAAAACTCGTAGTGGACCTGGCCCGCCGGAACGCCCATCTCGCCGAGGATCTTGCGCACGTTCACCATGAATGCAGGGGGTCCACAGAAGTAGTAGTGCGCGTCGGCCGAGTCCGCGCCGACGTACGCAGACAAGATCTCCTTGGTGAGGAAGCCCTTAGCGTCGCCGAGGCTGCTCGAGTCGAAGACCGTCTTGACCTTGAAGGTGTCGCGGCCACCGGCGAGCTGCTGGATCTCGGCACCGAGCGCGGCCGTCTGCGGGCAGCGGTTGCAGTTGACCACCGTGACCTTGTTGGGCAGGTTCTTCTTGGCGAGGAATTCGGCCATGGACGCCATGGGCGTGATGCCGACGCCACCGCTGAGCAGCACGATCGGTTTGTCGTGGTTCACATCGAGGAAGAAGTCGCCGCTGGGCACCGTGAGCTTGAGCACGTCACCCTCTTGGATCGTGTCGTGCAGGTAGCTCGAGACCTTGCCCATGGGGCAGCCCGTCATGGCCGGGCCTTCCTTCTTGACGGTGATGCGGTACTCGCCGCTGTTGGGAGCGTTCGAGAGCGAGTAGTTGCGCTGCGTGGTCATCTGCGGCAGCTCGATGCGGATACCAATGTACTGGCCCGGCAAAAAGCTGAGGAGCCCCTCACCGTCCTTGGGCTTGAGGTGGAACGACATGGTCTCGGACGACTCGGACACTTTCTTGGTCACGACAAAATCGCGCCAGCCTTCCCAACCGCCGGGCTGCTGGGCCTTGTCCTCGCGGAGCTCGCGCTCGCGGTCGATGAAGATGTCAGCGAGCACCTGGTAGCCTTCGGCCCAGGCATCGACGATGTCGGGCGTCGCGGCGTCGCCCAGTACCTTCTTGATGGCCCAGAGCAGGTTCTCGCCCACGACCGGGTAGTGTTCCGGGAGAATGTGGAGCGCGACGTGCTTGTGGGCAATGCGCTCCACCGCTGGGCCTAGCGCGCCGAGGTTGTCGATGTTCTGCGCGTACGCGAGCACTGACTGCGCGAGCGCGAGCGGCTGGCGCGCGAGGCTTTCGCCGGGCAGCTTCACCTGGTGGGTCGGGTTGAAGAGCTCGCTGACCTTGGGGTTGCTGGGCAGCATGCGGCCATACATGGTCGAGGTGATGGCGTAGCCGTGCTCGGCGAGCACCGGGGCCGTGGCCTTGATGATCTTGATCGTGCTGGGGCGGAGCGCCATGGTATTAGAAGATGTGGAGGTGGTTGAAGGCTTGAGGCTGTGCGAGGCAAATGCGGAAGTGAGAATGGCTGAGCGAGGGGCTCCGGACTGAGCTGAACGGTGGCCGGGGGAATTTCCGATCACTCATCGGGAAAAGGTCAGGGACCGCTCCTGTTCGCTCCCTGGAGGAAGGTGTCTGTTGCGAGAGACATGCACTCGCCACTCTGAACGGACAGAGGAAGAGAGCGTAAACGGCTGATCCAATTCGATCCGGTCCGATCCTGGCGGCGTCAAAGTTATGCGCCTCAGAGGGCGTGTGCAGCTGGGATGAAGGAGAACTCAGCCAGTCACGAATGAGTGATCCAAAATAAACTATTGGCTAAAATTGCTTCTTGACGATCTGGATTGGCTGATAATTGCGAGTTCGTGAGTGATCCACAAATGCGAGGAGCTCTTTTTTCGTTTCAGCTTGTGGTCTCACAGACACGTAATGGACGAATAGGTGCGCCCATCGAGCGGTCTAACGTTGCGCAGGACCACTCGATTCGGGGCGGGCGACAAAGAGAAGCGACAGGAGCGTCTACGCACCGGTACTGTATTTTGCCTGTGGCAGCTTTCGCCGACTCTCTCTTGAAGACGATGCGGGTGCGAGCTCGTGAACGGTTTCACCTCGTTGGGAACGCACGACGGAACCTCACCAACGGATCCGTACCGGGACTCATTCTCGTCCGACGCGCTTGCTGTTTTGTCGATCTTCCTTCCGTGGAATGCATGCGATGAGGCTCAGTGGGACATGAGTGGGTTATTATACGAGGGGCCAACTGGGAGCGGAATGGCCGTAGAAGTTCAACTAGAATACCAACCACGAGACGGCCATTCTCGTGCCAAACATGATGAGTACGATCAATGCAACCGCCGTGGAAAAGCCGCCGGTTGTTTGCAGGTCTTGGAACTGTTGCGTTCATCCCACAATGTGTCGCAGGCCAACGGAACGAACGACGCTTCACGCCGTTCACGCCGTTCACTCTGGCTCGTAACGGGTTGGTCTGTTGCGACCTTCGGGAGATTGGCTTCCTGCATCTAGGACTCGAATGAAATGCCTGCTATTATACCGCTCAAATAATAAATTCGCGATTCCCTTCGAATCGTTTCGCACCTCTCCTTCACAGTCGCCAGCCGCGCTTCTGGGCCGCGGGGTCGCTCGCGATCGACGACGCCGTGTCCATGCTGTCGCTCTCTTCGCTGAGCAGCCCGACTTGCTCGGGCGGCGGCGGCGCGTACAGGTCGCGCGATGGGGCCAGCGGCAAATTCTTCTTGCTCTTGCTGGTCGACGAGCCGGGCTTGAAGTGGGTCGGCAGCACGACCGGCATGACTTCGTTGAAATCCCGCACGGCGTCCTCAATCGCAAAATGCTCGGCCAGCAGACTCGTGCGGTGCGCCGTCTTGGAAAAGCCGACGTAGGGCTTGTACGGGAACGCGTGGTGGTGCGCGAGCGCGACGAAGCACATCTCAAAGCAGATGAGCAGGTTGTTGATGCCCGTGGTCACGTTTTCCACGCTCCACGAGCCAATTTCGTGGATGATCTGGAACCGCGAGAGGAAGGCGAGCACGACACTCTGCCAAAACGAGAGGAACAGCACGGCCTTGATGCAAAGAAACTTGGGCACCGGGTTGTAGGGCTTAAGGCGGTCGCCGAGCGCCAAGTAGAAGAGCACGAGGTAGTAGAACGCGTACGTGATCGAGCAGTTGACGATCAGGCTCGTGTACAGGTACCCTTTCTTCATACTAAAGTTGCCCTGGTCGTAGACGCCGTTGATTTCGAGCAAAATCGCAACAAACGCCACGAGCGGCTTGAGAATGACAAACTGCATGGTCGCCATTTTGCAGTCGCGCAGAAAGTCGGGGCCCATGCGGATCGGTGCGTTCCAGCGGTTCAGCGGCCACGGGTGTTCGAGATCTGGGAGCTCTCGGAGAACCTATTCAATAAGAGTATCAGGCATTTGGTTTCCAAATTACCACGAATTGTTGTGCTGGAAACAAACCTGCAGCACGCGTTCGTTGCTTCCGTCGCCCAAGTAGGCTATCATGAGCGCCAAGAAGAGGTAGATCACGTAGCCTTCGTACGAATCGCGCAGCAGATCGAGGTACAGCGCTGAGTCCTATGATCCCACGTTTCCCCATCAGCAAATTTGAGAGTCAAGCATTCTCAATCGGACAACGCGAACCTTGAACCGCAGCGACAGCCACGAGTCCGTCGCGTAGATCGGCACCATCCACAGAATCCCGACAATCTACGACACGATATCCGTCTTTAGCACCCAGGAGTTGTGTTTGTAGCTCTTCGAATAAGACGCGCTATCAACGCACTTTGCTTTGCACGATGGGTTTGGTAAAGTTGTTGAGGTGGCCGCGGATAAGCTTGATGGACGCAACGACCGCGACGGCCACGAAAAGGCCCGCGACGACCCAGATTACGTACTGCACATACGCCTCGGCGTCGGCGTCGCTGTCGCTGTCGGCCTCATTCTCTCGGTTGCTCAACGACGGGGTCGTGTCGCCGCCAAGGCCGCCGTTCACCCAGCCCGCGTGGCTTTGTGGGTCGCTGCTGATCATACTCGCCGGCGACATCATACCACGGGGTATAGCAATGGTAGGATGAGCAGAGGCACAGCTTTAGAAGAGCGGCTTTTCCTCTCGCCCCATGCGAAGAGCTTCCACCTTGAACCCGAAGAAAAGAATATCCAAAACAAATTTCTGACCCGAAGTCTGAGTCTGATCTGGTCCGGTTCTTATCCGATGGTGTGATGCTATGTTAAAACCTATGCCGCTACAGGTTCAAAATGAGCAGAGGTTACGTTCGTAATCAGCGGGTAATCATTCCCCGATAGAAACGCGCGTTTCTATTTCGAGTGATGGTCATCAATCCCCGAGGGCATGATGTATTCTGGGAATGATGGTCTGTGTGAGCTGCTCAGCTCCCTCCACACGTGCACGGATCCTCGCATTTGATTCTCGTGCTCCTCGACGATGCTCGCCCACGCGCGACGCCTGTCCACGCGCATGAGCGTCCACCACCAGGCGCTGCTTCGCTCTAGCGTTTCGACAGCGTCGCAGCGGCTCATCATGACCTTTCCTCCATCCTCACCTTCCTCCATCAACGCGCCCCGACGCATGTCTGGGCCACACGCAGTGGCACCAACCACGCCGCTGTCGCTGCGCGTCTGCAGTATCCCGCCAGCGTCGCTGCTTTCCCCAGTCGCGCCGCTTCTCGTGCGATGCTACTCACGTCGCAGTGGGCGCAACCCGTGGGAATTACCGAGCGGCGGAAGCAGAGACTGGGTGAGCACGGTCAAGACCGGCGCACTGCTCGCTGTGGGCGCCGGCGCCGTCGTCGCCGCGGCCTCGGGTAAGTCCACCGTCTCGATTCTTCTCTGAAGTCCTCTCACTGAAGTTCGGCGCGTTTGTTCATCAGTGGGCTTCGGCTTTATCGTGTTTGGCACCGCTGGCTACGGCCTGTACTCGCTGTACCAGCGCTTCTTCGCGCCGTACCGATCGAATGACCCGTTCGGCGCCGTGCAAGCCGACATCGATCGCATCTTCAACAAGAACCGGCAGAGTGCTCGCAGTAGAGCCCAAGCAACGACGGCGCGCCCCGCGAGTGGGGATCACGATCTCGATTCTCTCGTCCAAGGGCTGCCTTTTGTCGTGCGTGGGCTCGTGAAGACGCTGTTCTCGTTTGCCGGCAGCGCGATGAAGAGCTCGATGGCGCGCGCCGGTGAGCTGCGACGGCTCGCAAACGATGCGATGCGCGCCAATTCCAGCATCGTCTCGCAGATGGGCGGCGACGTGAGCATCTCGACGCCGCAGAACTGGATGGAGTACTGTACGTGACGAGTATTGTTTTGTGTGGCGGTGAATGACACTGATCGCATGTTGTGTCGCAGCTGTGAATGGCGCGGGTCGTGTGGAGGCCGTGTTCCCCGTGCTTGGCGATGGCCACACCCAGGCGCAAGTGACTGCGAAGGCCTCGGTCGGTGTGAACGGCGAGCTCACGCTCCAAGAACTCAAGTGTCCGTTACATTGCTGAGTTTCGGTACCTTTTCTTCGGGTCTCGCAGTTGTCTCTAACTCTGTGCTTTTATATGTGTATGACCGCGTAGACCGCAACCCGCGCACGGGCGAAGTGATCGATCTGATGCGCGACGGTGGAACGCCCACCGACGCGCGACGAAAGCGGGTCGTCGAGGCCGAGTACGTCGATCTGGACGATCGCAAATAACCAAAACAAAAACAACGATAACCTTTATGTACGGAGCAGACTTCATCAATTATGTGGATCAGCTCTGGGTCATGTGCTTGGCGATTGGGAACGAACCGAGGTGTTTGACGTGGCAAACAGTCGCCTGGAGCTTCTCGACGGCCACGCGGATATTCTCGTCTTCAAAGTGGCCATCTATCTCGACGAAGAAGTCGTAGCCGTCGCCCTCGAGGCGGTAGATCGACTCGAGGCACGACAGGTTCACGCTGTGGTGCTTCCACACTTCCAGCGCTGAGAGCAGCGAGCCGACTTCGTGCTTGATCTCCATACTCAGGCACGACTTGTCCTGACCCGTGGACGGCGGGCCCCGCTTGGCGATGACCAAGAAGCGCAGCGTATTGTTGTTGCTCGCGGACGTCGGCTTGGGCCACGTCGTCGTGGCGAGCGCATTCGTGGCATCGAGCACTTGGAGTTCGAATGCCTGCGCAGCGCCCGTGGTCGTGATTGCGACGGCGATCACGTCGTCGGCCGCACCGCTCACCTTTTGCGCTGCGATCGTAACGCTCGAAACTGTGATCACCCGTGCGCTGGGCCAGCACTGCTCGACGTGGGTAAGCAGGCTGCCATCGGCGTCACTCGGCGCATAGATCGTGCTCACGTCGCCCGCCTTGACGCTCTCCTTGGACTTGGCCGCGAATGTGAACGACTTGGAGACGACAATCTCGGCCGCGACCTTGAGCGAGCTGCGCAGCAGCTGCGCCTGTGTTTCTTTTATCATGCCCAGATGGGAATCCTCGATGGGTACGACGCCGTACGCGGCCTTGTTGGCGGCTACGTCTTCAAACACTTTGCTCACTGATTCGCGCGCGACAAAGTGGTCTTTCGAAAGCGAGCTCTTGGTCGGGCTACTAGCAGCGTCGCCGTTAAAGTACTTCTCGGCCGCGATCCACGAGAACGAGCCTTCGACCCCCATGATCGAGATCGACGGGTGCGAGATGCGCTGCAGCAAGTACATGACCTGCACTTCCTTGGTGAGCGGCATGACAAAGTCTCGGTACAGATCCGAAATGAGCTGCGGGTCGACCTTGAGGTCATTCGCACAGGGTTGCTGCTGCTGAACCGCCGAGCCCTCATGGATATCCTGTCCGTACGTCGAGGCCTTGAGGCGCACGCGCTGTAGCACTTTCTCTTCCACGACGAGGTTCGTGAGCGCGTCCATGATGCCTTGCGCATCGTTGTTGTGGATCAGCGTCGTGTACTTCTCGCGCTCCGCCTGGAACTTGGCCTCGGCGATGAACTTGCCGAAGTGAATGCGCTTGCTCAACGCCTGGAGGACGGCAATATCGGCGGTAGCAGCCGAGCCAAACTACGTCGATGCCAAGAACGTCTTGAGGGTGCGCCATTCACAACAATCACAAACAGATAGATCACCACGTACCGAAGTGGGATCGCTCGCGTCCTCGGTGATGCCCGGCAGGATCTTTTCGAGGTACACGCTCATGATCTGGTCGTTGATATTGATGCGGTTCGGGTTGAGCACCTGCGGGTAGCTGATGCTGGGCAGGATGGGCTCCGGGAGCAACTGCGGGTAGAACGCGTTCTCGTCGGGCGAGGTGTACCGGCGGTTGAGCGCGTGGAGCTTCTCGGTCTCGCTGAACATAAAGTCCAGGAAGCTACCCGTGAACGCGTCGTACTTGCCCTTGAGTCCGCCGAACGCGACGCTGCCACTGCATCCACGTTGTATGTCAGTTAGTCGCACGGCATTGGGGATCACATGGATAAACCGTTCAGTACGTACGGCTCATTGCGCTTGATGTATATGTCGAGATTCCGCGCAAACTGTGCACGCTCGATCAACGCAAAGATGATGGTCTCTTCCTGGCTGTTGGGGAGGCGTGGCAACATACGCATGCAGCTCAGCAACTGGCATGCATTGACATCTTGTTCCAGGAGCTCCTAATGATCTCACCGGATGAGCACGTTGCGAAAGTCGTCGAGCCGCACGGGCTTGATAGGGTCGCCGAAGACGACGGCGTGGGAGCTCTGCACGGACTGCATGGTCGCGGCGTCGGGTCGGGTGCGAGTCGAAGAAGATGATCTGCCTTGTGCGATGGGTCGGCGGGCGGAGCGGGTCAGGTTGGCATCTCTCAAAATGGCATCGATTTGCGCAAACGGATACCATTTGAGCCAATGATCGTATGAGGAACCCTCTTGGCGGTATTTGATTGGTCAGTAGGGTGTACTGTCTACACTGGAATAGAGACTCATGTGGGATGGGAAAACCCCTAAATCAGTGGTCTTTCCAGCAATGCACAGCTTCAGTCTACTTCAAAGTATTGATATATCGGTTATATGGTGCCCTTCCTCGCTAGTGACTCCGTGGGGTGGTGTTCGATAAGCAACAGTACCTTCCTCTACCAAGAGCAGAGACACAGTGAAGTGCTCAAGATACAAGGAACTGTGTATTCCCTCGTTGTATGCGCCTAGTAGCGGCGGCGCTTCGGCCTGTGGGACGACAAACACCAGAGTGAGTATGGCAGTTGGGTATGGCGGATCAAACAGCAAAAATTCGGGCGACGCACTGGAACTTCTTGGCCGGGAAGCCCGTGGGGTCCTCGCGCACCAACTCCTGCGTCTCCTGCATCGTCTCGGGCAGCGAGAGGCCGCGCTCGACGCGCTTGACGAGCCACATGCGCAACGCGTTGAGCTGCTCGTAGTTGCGCATCATGTTGTTGATCTCCTCGGCCGACTGTTTCAAAACAATACGGAGTCACAGGTTGGTTAGATGAGACCATCGACGTCTATGCAACGCAGACACACGTACGTGGCCCGACTTCTCGGCGAGCACGCGCTTGGCCTTGCCGGCGATGAGACGGGGGTTCTGGCGGTGCTCCGGCTGTGATTAGATCATCCAGAGAGCATGTGTTCATCTCACGTTACAGTCCATCGAGTTTGGAAAACGACGTTCGCAAACCACATACCTCCACGTGCTCGAGGATCTTCATGAACGCCTTCATTTGCTGGACAGCACTCTGTGTACAACCAGACAAATAAATGGTACTCGTTTAGTACGTGCGCTGATATCACTCAGGAGAGAACACAAAGCGCAGCCAGCATACCATCTCGTTCACGCCCGGAAGGTACGACTTCCAGCCGTTGAGGCCGGCGAGGTCGGCATTTTTCTATCATGGAAACAGAACAGACTATCAGTTGAGCATCAACCCGGTATAGCATCCCGAAGCGTATTATCAGCTCGCCATACCTGGAGCTGCTCGGCGAACGAGTCCAGGTCAAACTTGGAGCTGTGCGCGAGGTCCTGGACCTGCTCGCGGTACGCCGCGACTGTCGTACAAAACGTCACGCGGTTACTCGCCTATTCCAAGCGCCATATCCCCCAATCTTGGGCTCCCTATACGCACCCTGCTTCTCGTCGTTGCGCTCCTGCATCTTGTTGGTCACGGTGTCGCGGATGCCCGAGAACAGGCTCATGTAGCGCGTCTGCTGCGCACGCGCCGCGACAGTGCGCTCCACCGAAACAGCGTGCTGGATCGCGGAGCCGTTGCTGCTGCGCACGAGCGCGTTGCGCAGGGGCGCGGCGCGGCGCGTCGCGGCGATGGATCGGCGCACGATGGTCTCCATGGTTTACTGGCCTGCCGTCGTTGTGCGGTCCCAACGACAAACGAAGAGTGGGGCGGGTGCGAACTTAGTGACATGATATGTATACTTTCCCGTGAAGTACGCAGGAGGTAGGTATACCGCGTATACTTTGACAGAGATCCACTAATGCATTAGATTTACATTGAGTGCCTGGTCGAGGGCCGATATTACACGCTTTCGCGCCACGCCACTTGGCAGTTGGTGTGTCCAAGAAACATAACGACTGTATGGATTCCGCATCAGCTATGCTGTTGGGTTACTGTTATTAGTACTCCGCTCTGCAAGAAATCCAAGCCGACGGTCGAATTGTCGGGACAGAGCTCTGACTACGCACCCGCACACCGTCGGCGGCGTTGTTTGGCACCCGACGCCGCGGTTCAAGGCTCAAAGGGCACCAGACGAATGATCCCTGGACAGCGTCGACAAGAAATAGAAAGACTTTCACTCACAAGTTGACGAGCTCTCAGCTGACTATCACTCACAAGTTGAGGAGCTCTGGTGCCCAGCTGGGTTCGGTGCACTTGGGTATAGGTTCGGCAGCCTCGAAGCCGTCTCAACTGCTCACTGGCCACCTCTCCATGGCCTACCACTCACACACACGCTGCTACGATACTCCATGGCATCGCCAGCACCACACTCGTTCGGGCCGGAGCTGCCGTTCTCGGACGCAGAGCTCGCGACCTGCGTCAACGTCGTCGAGTCCCTTCGAACGCACCGTGAGCTCTTCCTCGCGCCGTGGATGCGCCGACTGCGCAAGGCCGTGGTGCCGCTCGTCTGCAAGCTCGAAGAGGTCAAGTTGGAAAGCATTTGCAAGAAGCGTGAGCGCGAGATCGAGTCCATTCGACGTGGTCTGCTCGAGCGCGCTCGGACTCATGACAAGCAAGTCACGCAGCAGTGTCAACTGCGCGCCGGACGCATCGCCAAGCTACGCAAGCTCGTGGAGGACCAGAACATATCGTCGTTTGTGCCACTCATCCCAGACGGGCCGGTGCGGGACGATGCGGACCACAATGGGGAACGGAGTCTCTTAGAGGACGATGGGGCTGCAAGAGACCGCGAGTTGTTTTATCCGCGCAAGTGCTACGTGTGCCAACTGCACTTTACACGGCTCCACTTCTTCTACCACCAGTTGTGTCCGACGTGCGCTGCGCTCAACTTTGCCAAGCGCCACCAGACCGGTGATTTAACCAGCAAAGTCGCGCTCGTCACGGGCGCGCGCGTCAAGATCGGCTTCTTCACGGCGCTCAAGTTGCTCCACGCCGGCGCGACCGTGCTCGCAACGACGCGGTTCCCGTGCGACGCCATCGAGCGGTTCCAGCGCGAGCCGCAGTACGAGACGTTCAAAAACCGGCTTCATGTGTTTGGTGTCGACCTGCGGTGCGTCGTATCTTCCCTTGTCTACCCTGTGGCATGGTGAGCTAAACCATTGCAATTGCTGTTGTGTCGTAGGGATCTCGTGCATCTTCATAGCTTCCTCGACTATATCTCTTCGACGTTTCCGCGCCTGGACATTATTATCCACAACGCCGCGCAGACCATTCGACGGCCGCCGCAGTACTACCTCCATCTCCTCCACACGGAGCTTACGCTGAACAACTCACAGCAGGCTACGCATCCTCTTCTGGCACACTACAACAACTGCCAGGCGAGAGCAGACAAAGCAACCGAGCCACAACGGTTACTGGAGGCGTCTTCTGTCTTATCCGACTGCTCACGTACGCTACAGACTCGGCCTGCGACGTCGTCGTCGGCCCTCAAGTCTCAGATCCCGCTTCTCGCGTCCGATCATGAGATCGACCACCACGCGTTTCCCGAGGGCGTGGTCGACGTCAACGGCCAGCAAGTCGACTTGCGAACTGGCAACTCGTGGATCCTGCGTCTCGGGCAGATCGAGACGCCCGAGCTGGCCGAGGTGTTTACGATCAATGCGATGGCGCCGTTCGTGATCAACAATCACCTACTACCGATGCTCGAGCGTGACGTCAACGCTTCAGAACCAAAATATATCGTCAACGTGAGCGCCATGGAGGGCAAGTTCAATCGCGTCAAGCGGTGCACGCACCCGCACACCAACAGTGAGTGACCGGTCCTGAGATATGAGATCTCACACTCGAGGAAAACAAAAAACTGACTGGGTGTGGTTTGTTTTGTTGTTGTATCAATAGTGGCCAAGGCCGCGCTCAACATGATGACCCGCACGTGCGCATCGGATCTGAGCCGCCGACAGATCTTCATGAACTCGGTGGACACGGGCTGGATCAACGACGAGAACCCGCTGCCCGTGGCCGCCCAGCAGGCCGCGGAAGGCGACTTCCAGACGCCGCTGGACGAGATCGACGCGGCCGCGCGCGTGTTGGACCCGATCTTCTCGGGCATGAAGGACCCACACCCCGAGCACGAGTGGGGCAGCTTCCTCAAGGACTACAAACCCACTGAATGGTAACATGGAATGCTCACATTGATTGCGGGTCGCAAAAAATTGGGGATGTATATTCTCTGTTGTTTTTTCTGGTCGTTTTTGTCCTGCGCCCGACGTCGCGTGATGCATGTGTCCTGCACTGGATCAGCGAGCCGATCCAACTGCGCGAACATGATGCTTCGGGTCTGTCGAACGCGGGCTTTTTCCTCCTTTTTGTTTTCTTTTTTGAGCGCGTTTTTCTTGCTTTTTCTGGAGATGCATCGGGGGGTCAATCGAATAAAATAAAAAATATGAAGGATCGTGGGCACAACATGCAGCAGCGTCCGGCACGAAAAAGCAGACCAGCACCGAGACACGGCGTCACGCCCAGGCCGTATCGTCTACCGCTCTTCACCTGCGCGCCGCAGGCGAAGGGACTGTAGATAAACACCAGCTTGGGCATGTCACACAGCGTTCCCGGGCAGCCGCATTTCCTCGTCCACCGCCGCGGCCCACACTAACACAGTTCCTGACAACGCATGCGTGTCGATCCACGGGACGCATTGAGCTCTCGGTCGTTTGCGATGTGGTGGGAGACTGGCGGGTCGGCGCGAGGCGTACACAGAGAGAACACGGGTGGGGCGAGAGGCTTGCTTCTTTTGTCATCTCTTCCAATTGATTACGGTTAATAACCAACCTTCTGCCAAAAGAGACGCCTCTCTTTCTTCGTCTTCCAGGAAAAAAGCAAGTCACCTCGCTCTTTTGATTCTCTCCGTGTCGCCGTCGCATCCGACCCGCCGAACGTCTCTCCAACGCACCACAAGTCGCCAACTCAACCACCGCGAACGACAACACACACGATCGACGTCAATCCAGACGTCTACTCGGCGTGTGCCTCCAAGACCTGGAGCGCCTCCGAGATCTTGGCGTCCAACGCTTCCGGGCTCTCCAACAGGTGGAGGAGCTCGCCGTTGTCCATCTCGAGAAGCATACCCGTGATCTTGCCGGCCAGCTCAGGCTGCTGCGACTGGATGAGCGGGTAGAGGCGCTCGCCGATCATGTTCTTCTGGGCCTCCGGCGAGGCGGCAGCAAGCGCGGCCGACGTGAGCGGGCCGAGGCCGACCGGCATCGGGGCGGCCGGGGGCATGGCACCCTCCGGGGCACCCTGGCCGTCGACACGCGGCTGGTTGCGCACGTTGTTCGTGTACTTGAAGTTGCGGCGGTTCACCGGCGCACCAGGCTGCTGCGGGCCGGCCGGGCCGGGGCCCTGGCGGCGGCCACGCGGCTGTCCACGGCCTTGCTGCATCGGCACGGCGTAGCCAGGGAGGTAACCCGGGCCAGGCGCCGGCGCACCTGGGGCACGGGCGCCGTACGGCATCGGGCCACGCGGGTGCATGCCACGCGGCATCATCTGCTGCGGGTACATGAAGCCCTGGCGAGCCTGCGGCGGGAGCTGGCCCGGCTGGCCGTAGAACATCGGGGCGGCGCCGTACATCGGCGGCTGGCCAAGCGGCATGCCACGGCCAATAAGGCCGACACGCTGGGCGTGCTGGGCCTCCAGCTGGGCGCGGCGCACCTCCTTGCGCTGCGCGAGCGCGACGTAGACCGGCTTGCCCGAGATGAGCTTGCCGTTCATGTCGGCGACAGCCTTGTTGGCCTCCTCCGGGGTGCCAAAGCACACGAAGCCGAAGCCGCGCGAGACACCAGCGGGGTCACGCATGATGCGCGACGACGTGATCGAGCCAAAGGCACCGAACGCCTCACGGAGCTCGTCGTCCGAGAGCTGCTCGTCGAGGTTCTTGACGTAGAGGTTCACGCCCTGGTACTTGTTAAGGCGCTCCATCTTGAGCTGCTCAAACTTGTTGCGGAGCTCACGCTCGCGCTCCGAGCGCTTCTGGGCGCGGCCCACGTACATCTCAATGTCCGTGCCATCGCCGTTCTTGAAGAGCTTGTTGTTGAGGTTCTCCACGGCGGCGTGGGCACCGTCCGAGGTCTCGTAGTTGACGAAACCAAAGCCCTTGTGGGTCTCGGCGCCCGCGTCCTTCATGATCACGGCCGAGGCGACCGGGCCGAACGGCTTGAACTCGTTCATAAGGTCCTCGTCGGTCCACTGCGACGGGATGTTCTTGACGTAGCAGTTGGTCCACTCATCGACGTCCGGGCGCTCGTTGCGCTTCTGGAAGTGGCCGACAAAGACCTCCGTGCCGGCGATAAGCATGCCGTTGATCTTGGCGATGGCCTCGGTCGCGGCCTCGGCGGTCTCGTAGTGCACGTAACCGTAGCCCTTCGAGTTGCCGTTGTAGTCGAGCGCGACCTTGCACGAGAGGATGTTGCCGAACAGCGAGAACGTGTCGTAGAGCGCCTTGTTGTCGATCGACTTGTCGAGGTTCTTGACAAAGATGTTGCCGACGCCCGACTTGCGGAGCGACGGGTCGCGCTGCGACCACATGATGCGGCACGGCACGCCCTTGATGCTCGTGAAGTTCATCGTGTCGAGCGCGCGCTCGGCATCGGCCACGTTGTGGAAGTTCACGTACGCGTAGCCGAGCGAGCGGCGCGTCACGGCGTCGCGGCAGACGCGGATCGACGCGACCGGGCCCACGGCGTTAAAGATCTCGAACAGCAGCGCCTCCGTGACCTCCGGGTGGATGTCACCGACGTAGAGCGACGCCGTCTGGAACGGCTGCGCGGCGCCCGTGGCCGAGGCCGCAGCGGTCGCGGGGCTGCTGGTAGGAGAGGTCGCCGAGTTCGCCATGACTACATATCACACATACAACAAAATCCGTTAGTTGTCCGTTTTGTTCCATCGCGTGCAACCTCGTGTTTCCCCAACACGCCCCGCGTTCTCGTCGTCCACACAACGCAATGCAACACCGCAACCGACCGTCCAACCGCCATGGCCATGCGCATTCGCACGGTCCATGGAATCGAGCTGGGTGGTCACTTACAGCCACACGCTGCGGACGCGATGGTTGCACTGCATGGTGGACGTTGGAGAGCGCGGGTGGTGCGGGGGATGGAGATGCCGATGGCGAGGCCGATGCGCGCACATACTCGTTGGTTGTTTTTTTTTGTTGGAGAGAAGACAAAAAGCGAGGTGGTCGCTTTTTTATTGACTTTTTTTTCTTTTTACTGGAAGAGAAGAAAAAAAGAGAGAATGACCATGGGGCAATTGAGGGACGGATGGCAACGTTGGCCACGACTTCCACACCACGCCGTTGGCAGCGCCCGCAGAGAACCCACGGTACTGCGCCGCGCATACAAAACCGGCGTTGGGCGGTAAGCTAACTGGTACGCCGCCCTAACCTGGACCAAACGGTCATTTATCCGTTCGAAATGAATAGCTTTCGGAGGGGACGGGAGCGGACGAGCGGAGCAGGTCAGAGGGCTAGGTGTGGTGAATTGCTGTCAAAGATTGGACGGAGGGCGGACGGATCGCAACTGGTGGCCATTGGCCAGGGGAGCTTCTCCACCAGTCAAATTGGGAACGCTCCCTGGCCACCAACCGTTTGAAGGGCGGGACTAAATTCGAGCGCTCTCATTGGTCAAATAAATATGGGTCGATATGCAATGAAAATGAACGCCGTTCATTGGTTGAAAGGCAAGAGGCGGTTGACCAGACTGGCGCGAGAAAGATCCCATGGGAGTGAAGAGACACAGCCCGTGTTCCCATGTTGAAGCGTCCTTGGCCATCCATCACGCGCGAATGGCGCAGCATCGCGCGTGGCCGTGTCGACACAGCAGGGATCGGTTGATGCTCCGCGTGGTCTATTTGCGTAGGATGTCGACCGTCAGCGCAGCGGCGAGTGTTTCTAGTTCGGTTTCGATGGCCTCTCGGCCGCGCGGTGATGGCTCCGTGATGCCGATGGGGCCGTTTCCAGGGGCTTCTGTGGAAAGCGCTTTCGTAAACCCTTCTCTAATTAGTGTGTCGTGGAAGTTTTGAAATTTCCCCTGCTCAGCACGTATAGTGTAGGTTAGACCGACTCGTGGAGAGTGCATGTCGTGGAGGAACACAAGCTTACACTGACGAGATTCGCGCAGACTGTGAATACTGGCTTGCCCGTGGCGATGGCCTCGGTCGTCATGGAAATCGAATCCGGCGTAGTGATGATGACTGTCGCATGGTGCAGCATCGCATCGAAGGGATTTGCGCCGATTCCATCCCACAGGAAGAGCTCATTGTGGGAGTCCAACTCGGTCTGTAATCGTTTCCAGATCACTGCTTGCACCTGGAGGAATCACAGGATCAAGATGTCAGTCATCGCTCAGCACTGCATACACATACATATCACACGCACCTGTGGCGGGGTTCGTCTCGAAAACGTCACAAGCAGCGACGTGTTTGGACGGTAGTACGTCACCTGGCGCAGGACCTGGTCGACCATGTCGTGGGCATCTCCTTCAGAGAAGGCAAAGCCGCGACATGGACCGCCCACCAGCCACGCAAAACACGCCTTCTCCTTGGATATGTACGGAGCCAGCCTCCTTCCCCAATTGATGCCTTCTCGCCGCAATGCATCGTGGTCAATGGACGTCACCGTGCCGTACGTCAGGTGCAAGTTGTTGGGACGCGCTGTCGCCCTGCTGAGTATGTCGTGGCGCGGTACGACAACGGCATCAAAAAGCTCCAACGACACGCGCGGGTGCTGGATCTGGATGTTGAAGATCTCGTTCATTCGTGGTGCTGCGTTTGCCCACGGCGCCTTGAGCGCGGCGCATAACGCCACGGTCGTTCGTCCACAACCGATCACAATGCGCTTCCGCGGATCTCCGAATAGTTTTCGTTTGTGGTCGTCCGTGCTCGCATAGCCGAAGAACGGATCCCGCGTCAAGTGCGCGCCCAGCAGCTGCAGCGCCGGCGGCAGGTTCTGGAACATCGCGTCGTCCCTTAGCGGCACACGAACGAGTTCCACAGCGTCGCTCGACGCCAAGTCGCTCGCGGACAGCGCGCCTGCTCGTAGTAAATGCGTGCGCAGCCGTGCGCTCAGCGCAAGCGCCTGCTTCTCGGCGCCCGCTGCGCCATTGCCCAGCACAAGGATACGCATGCAGCGTGTGGGGTCAAAACTGAACTGTCACTATTCGGAAACATGCATGAAACACGGTACGGATGGTCACTATCCAAAATGTTGGGAAGAAACGAACGGATGAGCATGACGATTGAACAGTTTAGCGGACAATCAATCAGCAACAGGAAAAACATACAAGCAGTTGAAGGTGAGAATGCAATGGGGATGTAAAGAGAGAGGGGGAACGTGCCGTTATACGACACCTTCTCGAAAAAGAGCACAAGTCTACTCGTCCTCGTCCTCGCTCTCCTCCTCGGCGTTCTCGAGCCACTCGACAAACGGCTTGAGCAGCTCGGCGAGCTTGTAGGCCTGGTCCTCGTTCACCTCCCAGTGGCCAAACGCCTTGCGGACGTCGTTCCACGTCGTGAGCGTCTCTTCCTCAAGCAGGTCCTCGTCGTAGAGGAGCTTGAGCACGATCGGGTACGCCGACAGCATCTCCGGGTGGACGACGGCACAGAAGTGCTCCGTGAGCGCGATGAGCTGGTTCTGCGCGTGGCCGCCCTGGACGACCTTAGAGAGCACGGGCGCGTACTTGGCGACCTGGTTGCTCGATAGAATCTCCTTCGTGAAGGCCGCGCGGAAAAAGATCACGAGGCGGTCGTTGATCGGGAGCGCCGCGTACGTCTGCTGGCGGCAGAGTTCGTCAAAGATCTCCGTCTCCGCGTGCTTCTCCGCGAGGAAGCGCTGAAGGTTCGCGACCGCCGAGTCAATGGCATTCTCGTCATCGACCTCCAAGTTGTCGAGCGTGGCAACGACATCCTCGTCGTCGTCCAGTTCGGCCTGGGCCGCGTCAGCCGCCATGGCCGCACGCGCAGCCACCTCGATGGCCTCGGCCTCCGCGGCACGCGCGGCGACGGCCTCGGGCGACAGATCGGTGTGCCACTCGATCTCGTCGTCCGAGTCGCCCTCATCGTCGCTCTTCTTCTTCTTGTCCTTCTTGTCCTTCTTGTCTTTCTTGTCTTTCTTCTCCTTCTTCTCCTTGCCGTCCTTCTCCTTGCCTTCCTTGTCCTTCTTCTCCTTCTTTTCCTTCTTCTCCTTCTTCTCCTTGGTCGACGTCTCCTCCTTCTCGGGCTCGTCGTCGCCCTTCTTCTTCTCCTTCTTCTCCTTCTTCTTCTTGTCCTTGTCTTCGCCGGCCTTGCGGGCCTTGTGCTCCTTGAAGATGAAGGTCGTGAGCTTGTGGTTCATGTCCACGGGCTCCACGGCGCCGCACGCGTAGCACTTGTGGAAGATCATCTGACCCTTGAACTTGTACTTGGTCTCCGGGAGACGGCACTGCGGGCAGAGCACAAAGCCTTCAATGTACTTGGACAGGTGCTGCTGCATCATGGACGCCTCGAAGGCGCCGTTCACGATCGCGCGGTCATTCTTGTCGTCGTACTTGGACTGCGCGCCGAGCTCGCAGCCAAAGAACTTGCACACTTCGGCGGTCGAGCGGTGGAGCGAGGTCGCCAGGTCGGCGCAGTTGACCACGAGCGTCTTGATGCCGTTACCGCGGCCCTCGATCTTGGCGATCAGGCGCGGCATCTTGTAGCGGTACTCCGGGTCCTCCACGGGCTGCGTGCCGGCAATGTTCATGAACGACATGGTGGCGAGTTGTGAGTCCGATCTTACAAGTCGGGCTGGGTCTTGCGCTTGTCGAGGGTACTATGACTCGACGGTTTTTTTCTCTTCCACGTTGAATCCTTCGTTTCCAACTGAAGCCAAGTAAACGACGTAATTTTCAAACGCATGCACCGCGGAAATCGCTTCGGGTGGGTCGAGGGGCACGAGCGTTGTGTATGTGGCTGTGTGGCGGTTTGGCACGAGGACGAACGAAAGGCGAAGTGCTTGGACGCGCTTGCTTTTGGCTTCTTTACCTCTGTTGGTGGGGGAGAAACGGCAGGAACAACGGGCGCTTCGGAAGCGCGGTTCGTTCGCTTTCGCTGGGGAGCTTTGAGAATGGGTGTGTGGAAGGCTGTTTCAGTCGGGGTCGGTCCCGCCCGCGCGCCACGGCGGAGACGAGCAGGTCCGTTGATTGATTGGTTTGTTTTTGGCTCGAAAACGCGAGGAGGGAAGACGTCGTCTCTCCCGCGTGGCTAAGTCCACAACGCGGAAAACTAGAGGGAGGTCATTCCTCCCTCCCGTGAGGTGGACCACAAGAGTCGTCTCCGACACGAATCAACAGGTGACCAACACTCTCATCACCGTCTCGCATCTCTTCGTCCCATGGAGTGACCGGTCGGTGAGTGTTGGCCACCAACATGTATGCAGTTGCAGAGGTATCTGCGTCTGGTACATATACGTACCTCAGATCTGATTCCTTGTGCCAAGGCTTTGCCAGTCATACGCTTTCCGACCCAACAACAACAACAGTCAACGAGGCAAGAATGGCGAACATTTGGGTGCAAGCGAGCGACGGCGATGTGGACGCCGTGAAGAAATTCATCTCCGAGGGTGGCAACGTCAACATCAAGGATGAGTTCGGCTACACGCCACTGTGCGTGGCATTGGGCATTTGTGTGATTAAAGCTGCGCAGTTGTGTGAGCCAACTGACCAGACTCGTTCGGTGGACGCAGGCAAGCGGCCGTGAGCTACAACCACGTTGAACTCGTGCAGCTCTTGATCGCTAGCGGTGCAAGCGTGACGCTTGGTGGATAGATTGAAGATGCTTTGCGGGATACGAGGGGCGTACGCTGACGCTGCCTTGCATTGAACTGATCAACAGCGAACAACGACAACGATTCGCCGCTCCACCACGCCGAGACGGCCGAAATCGCCAAGATCTTGCTCCACCACGGCGCAGAGCTCAACGCACGCAACTCGGATGGACAGACGGTGAGTAGGACTGTCGTAAGCTATCACGATTACGACGCGTGGGAATGCTGAGTGTCTTGTGGTGTTGTGTAGCCATTTGACTCAGCTATTGAAGAAGATCACGCTGAACTGATCGCTCTGTACGAGTCGCTTGGCGCGGAGAAGTCCGAGGTCGCTGAGGACGACGAGGATGACGAGGAGCCGGGGCAATGGAACGTGAACATGGAAGAGTAATGCGTTGGAGGACAGGATATTATCCTCGTCCTTCCGATCATAATAGACGGCAACGAATCTGTGGTAAATGATTTTGAGTTGAGATGAATGAGACCGAGCCTGGTCGGTATGACCGTCGAACATCCATTGTAATACTGTATAGGAACGAGTGTGGTGTGATTCGACATTGCAGGACATGTCTCCACGCACCACAAGTTGCCGTGAGACTCATTGCCACGAAGTTACGCGAGGGTTACGCAAATATATCCTAAGTGAGTGCTTTTGACATATCAGAGTGATGGTCTCTCCCTTTTCCCCCGTTTGGGTTTCAAAATTCAGTTTGAAATTGCAAGTGGGGAAACTAACGCGGGAGCTTCCGGCGAAAATGGCCGATGCGCAGGACATCTACCGGCGCTTCTGTGCGACGCCGCTGCGGCTGCGGAAGAAGGCGGCCCGCTCGCCGGTGGCGTCTCCGTCAACCGACTCGGACGGATCGCGCGCGGACGCTCTCCACCCACAACTGGCGACACCATCGCGCGCTAACCACAACCACAGTACAGCGTTCTCGCCCAGCGCTTTCGTCACGCCCAGGAAAGCCATACACACCCAAGCGGAAGTAAAGCGACTAGAAGGACGGATCGAGTCGGCGTGCCACGTTCGCGACGATGAAGGTACGGAGCGCGGCATGTTCCAGACGCCGCCGGCACGAAAGGCAGCGGTGGTAGTTGTTGTGGAGAAACCGCAGCCGCAGCAGCAACGGCGAAGCACGCGATCTTCCAAAGCGACTGTCGCGCCTTCCCCGGCAAAGACTGCCCAAATGGCGGGTGTGGTAGTACCTAAGAAGCAGAAACGCGTGATGCGATCCGTGGCAGTGGTGAACTCGAATACCGGTGGCGTGTACGTGGACACGCCCACCAAGGCCATGGCGCCGCCCAAGCGCAGCCGCAAGTCCACGCGTCAAGTATCTGCAACACAGGATGAACCAGCACAGCATCAAGAAGTGAGCGAGAATGGCGGTGATCTCACAAAGGCAGACTCCGAGGTGGAGAAGGTCGATAAAGAAGATGCGACGAAGGTCCCCGTCTCCATCTCGAGAAACATGAAAGACGCGTTCGCCGACATTGACGAAGTGGTACTCGGTCCAGTTGCCATGGAGCCGCCCAAGAGCACGAGAAAGATGGCGGCAGCACTGCGTCGGACCAAGACAAACAAATTTCAAGCATACTTGGCCGAGTCCGCGCTGAAGACGTTCGCATTCGAGGCAACGGACGGCACCGCACACTCCAACGTGGAGAAGGTCAGTCAAGAGAGCATCACAATGGACCACGTGTCCATAACGCGAAACATCATGAACGACTTTGCCGAAGATGATGAGGTACTGCCCAATCCAGTGGTTACCGAGAAGCCGAAGAAAAAGTCAGTATCGCGTCGACAGACCGCGCCACGACTGACTACTAAGAGGAGGAAAGCACCCGCCAATGCAAACAATGCGGGCGAGTCTGTCGTGATGAATGTCACAGTCGAGGCAATCGACGACGTCGTGCCGAACAACGCGGCGGAGGCTGACAAAGAGAACCTCGCACTGGACCCCTCCTCAACATCCCGAAACATATTGGACGAATTCATCAGTGTTGATGAGACGCTACCTGATCCAGCTGGCGTGAAGAAGTCGATGGACAGAAAACAAAAGGCAACCTCGCGTCGACAGGCAGCGCCGCGACGGGCGAAGATGAAGAAAGCACCGGCAAATTCAGACGAGTCCGTGATGACGAACCTTGCACTTGAGGCAGCTCATGACGCCGGGCAGCGCAACGGGGAGGAGGTCGACAACGAAAACACCACAATGGAGACGCAATCCATATCAAGAAATATCATGGACGATTTTGCTGATATCGAGGAGGCGCTTCCTGAGCCTGTCGTGATCGAGAAACCTGCGAAAGCGAAGAAGAAGGCAGCACCGCGCCAGTCCAGGAAGAAGAAAGCGCCTGCGTTGTCTACAAACCCCACGGTGGAGAACCTGGCAATCGAGGCAACTGATGCCGCCGTGCAGTCAAACGCGGAAGAGGCAGACCAACAAAATGGCACCATGGAGGTGGTCCCCATATCGAGAAATATCGTGGGCGATTTCGTCGACACAGACGAAGAGCTACCTGGCCCAGCTCCCTCGGAAAAGCCGAGGACCACAAAGAAAAAGGAAACACCCTATCGACAGACCGCGCCTCGTCGGACCAAGTCTAAGAAAGCACAAGCATTGACGGCCGACTCCGTTGTGGAGAACATTGCATTCAAAACGACGGACGAGCTCGCTCACTCCAACGTGAAGGAGACCAGCGCAGAGATCATCACAATCGATCCCGTGTCCATATCCACAAACGTCATGGACGACTTTGCCGACATTGACGAGACGCTACGCGATCCAGTTGTTATCGAGAGGCCTACGAACGCGAAGAAGGCAGCATCAAGTCGACAGACCGCGCCGAGTCAGACCAAGACGAAGAAAACTCCCGTTTCCTCCGTTAAGCGAGCAATGGATCCACAAGAGCCCACTCGGCGGAGTCGTCGTCTGCACGATAAAACTGATCCGCTGGTCGAAGTCGAGGTGCCAGTCGCCGTCGAACACACAAAGTCCACCGAAGAATCGAACATCGTCGACGAAGTGAAGGTGGTCGGTGACGCATCCAGTCTCATCATGGAGGTGACAGCTGTCGAGGACATCAACACTGTCAGTGAAACTATGGAGATGGACACTATCGAACCCCTGGAGATCACGCCACCATCGCCGCCACTACCCGTGATCGATGTCATTGAAGCATTCTGCAAGCCGTTGTTGGAGACGGGCACGACATCAGGAGCGCTGTTCGCGTTGTGGTTCAACGCATTGGCTCCTGAAGTTGAAATCTGCACGGGTGAAGAGGTAGATACCCTTGTCGAGATTCTTCACGATTTCTTTGGGGCGTGTCTGAGTATCGGTCGCACCGAAGCCATGGCAAGAGCACGGCTAGAAGGCGAAGACAATTCTGACAATGATGACGCCATAGTGGGCAGCTTGAGCAAGAAGACTAAGCGCAAGGCGGTGCGCTTCCGCCACTTCGACCTTTCGTCGCTCAACCTGCGGTACAACGAAGACCGAACGGTAGCGGGATTTGTTGATGGGCTAATCCGTGAATATGTCGGCGTCGTGGGCCACATCACAAAGCTCTGGGATCGACGGCTTCACCATGACCAAGCCAGTACGGTTGCTCACATCATTGATGTTCTGTTGGACACAGATCGACTCGCTGAGCGGACAACGGGTGATAACCTCGTTTCCAGTGCTTTTCGATCTATGAGCGAGTTCGAACATGATGAAGTTCGAGCGAGCCAAACCTTTTTCAGCGACGAGTTTGCTAAGCTTCTTTCAGGGGCATCGACGCAACCCACGTTTATGGAAGTTGTATTTTCATCGCTGATCCAATCGCTGGCACGTTTCCGCCTGAGAGAGTTGTTCCTCCCATTCGATCCGAAGGCGCTGCTGGATGACGGAGATCGACTTCACATTGCGACTTACGAACACCAAGATTTTGGCTCGGCCGTCCACCGCGCACTGAAGGAAGTCTATCTCTTCGCCAGCCTGGCGACACCGATCCTTGTCGTGCTTGAAACGCACCGAGACCCGCGCAACGATGCAGTGAAGAACGCCATCCAAGCGCTCGACATTGATGATCTGGTCCACGTCGAGCGTTTCATGCTGGCTTGCCGCTACCTGCGTCTCAGCTTCGGTGTTTGTGTTCTCCTCGATCGCGATGAAGACGAAGAAACTGCTCAATTGTGCGAACGGCTAGAACAGCTCTGCACGCTTGTGAAGAGGTACGTTCTGTGCGAGAGGACAAGAGGTTTCGGGGGCTAACTTGGGTGACGTTTGCATCTGTAGGCTGGGATTCGAAGATGAAGCGCACTTATTTCCTCTTGTATCACTTGATGAGTTCGTGCGAGAGCTCGAGCGTCGCGAACCGTTGTTTGTCGCACTCGAAAAAATGCTCGAGACTGTCGGCCTTCCGCATTACGGTGAGACTTGCTCTTCGAATCTTTCGCAGTTTACGCCCACCGTTCTCACGCAAATGTCTGCGATGGTGTAGATGCGGAAGCTCCTTGCGTGGAATGCAACGAAATCGTCACACGGGCCCAGCAGGCCGAGGCGATTTCGTGTTGCAGCTGCAGCGGACGATTCCACCTGGGCTGCCTAGGTTTGCCGCTGAGCTTTGCGCAGTTTGCTGGGAACTACACGTGCCCCTTCTGCTACCTTGGCAGAGCACGATAGCTATCAACGCTGTGAAAGTTTTCTTTGTGGACGCGGCGCCACATAGAGTATGATATTAGAGGTGAGGCTGACAAAATGGAACAAGCCCAAAAGAAATATTCACGGTGCACTCCATGATCACCACTGATATATGCAGAGAAACAATCGGTATGAAGGGTGATCGACACGGCGCACGGTCGTTCCCAGACTGGACAGCTTACACCACCTTCGAGGGCTGCTTCTTGAGCTTCGGGCGCGGGCCGGGCTTGCGCTTGACGTTCGGGTCCTGGACGTAAAGCTCCTCCAGCGGAATCGTGAGCGCTTCGTCGACGTTGAGCGTGGCCGACTCGACCGGCCATGGCGTGAAGCCGACTTCGTAGCACGTCTTGTAGTGCTCCACCGAGAACACCTTGGCGTTGTACAGCGAGTCGATGCGGCGGCGGTTGAGCTCGGCGGCGTGGATACCGTGGACGCACGGGAAGAGGCGGTCCTGCCACTCGAGGCACGTGCACTCCCAGTCCAAGAGGTTCACGTGGCGCCACGTGTCATGGCTCAAGGACGTGATCTGCGCGAGCGAGCGCACCATGAAAGTTCCATTCGAGCACGGCACAGACTGGTATCACAACAACAACAGAGAGGAGTCAGTCACACACACACAACGACACAGCACATGGTTCCACAGGCACGAACCTCGCATCGCTGGCTGCCCTGTAGGATCTGCTCGAGCTGGTTGAATCGCTTGGGCACGAGCTCGGGCAGCGGACGCTGCTCGACCGACTTGCGGCGCGCGTGGAAGTTCTCAGCGATCTTCATGAAGTAGCGGTTGAAGACCAGCAGCGGCTGCGATGAGCGCGGCACATCGTCGCCAAACCACTGCTTAAGTAGTGGGATCGACGACGGCGGCGCGACCGTCATGGCGCTCTGCGCATGGCCGTGGCCACCAGCCTTGCCGCCCGCAGCAGCGCCCGGGCCCGAGGTCTTGCAGTCCTCGTAGCTGGACAAATCCGACGAGACCACGCCGTATGTGGGCTTCTTGAACGCTTCCAGGAACGCGTACTTGACCCAGCTAGGACGGTTCAGGCTATCCAGGAAGTTCACCACGGCTTCGTTCGTGAGCGCGAGCTCCTGACGGATGTGCTTGTACTCGGCCTCGCTTTCGCAGCGCGCCAAGTCGTAGATGCGCTGCTTCTTGTCCTCCGGGAGGGGCAGCTTCTTGTTCATCACGAGTTCTTCCTCGACGAGGCGGCGCACGCATAGGTGGTGGCTCGCATGGGGCCACACCGTGTGCACGGCCTGCTGGAGGCCGTTCGTGCGGCCCGCAAACACCGTGTACTCGTTCCAGCCGCCGACCATCGACATGCTGTGGCTGTTCTGGAGCGTCGACAGGAACCACGTCCAGTTCTCCTGGTTCTCGACCGTTACGAGCGCAACAGCAAAGACGACGACTTGGTCGTTGTGGTCCTTCGTGGACGCATACAGGTAGACGCCCGACACGGCGTCGTCGCTCTCTTCTTCGACGGCATCTGGGATGGCACCCTTGGTCTCCATCTCGCCCCACATCATCGGACGGATGCGGTCCAGCGCGATGACCTTCTGGCAGTACTTCATCGCGTGCATCGTGGGCGCCGGCATGACCATCGCGCGCTTGAACGCGCCCCGCTCGTCCACGTCGAAGAGGTACTTGGTGTCCGGGTTCTTCTCGACAATCAAATCAAAGTAGCTGCGCAGCCGCTGGAACGACGAGCGGATCGACTTGATGCGGTTCATCTGGATCTGGCGCTTGATGCGCGACGCCATCATGTGATTGATCGTGTGGCCGCGGCTCAGGAGGATGCGCTTGATCAGCTTGCCGTCCAACTTGGACATGGCGATGGCGGACGACGGGTACTTGTCGAGCTCTTCGTTGACCATGCGGCAGAGCACGTTGGTCGAGAGCGTCGTGTTGCGCTGCGGACGCGGCTTGAGCTTGCCGCCGTCAGCTCCCTCGGCGACAGGTTCCTCACCCGGTTCGCCGCCCGACGCGCCGCCAGCCATGTTGAGACGCGAGCCGATAAACTTGTAGTGGTTGTGCAGAAAGCACGCGCGCGTGATCTTCCACGCCGGGCCGAGACCAAAGCCGTTGATGTAGAACGGGCACTGGAGCTGGTCTACGGGCGTGTTCGGGTCGAAGAACTGCTGCCCGTGGAGCTTCTTGCAGCGGTACTTGACGTTGCCGCCGCCGTCGGCGCGCGAGCTTGAGCCGGCGACGTACAGCTGGAAGCCGCGCTCCATGGCAAACTGCTTGCAGCGCTCCTGGAGCGCCTTTTGGGACGGGAACACGTCCGTGCCGCAGCCGGCGGCCTTGGAGCCGCCGCGCTTCTCGTAGGCGACGCCATACTCGCTCGAGGCCGGGTCTTCGCCCACTTCGATCGTCGCGTTGAGCAGCCCGAGCGCGCGCGCCTCGGCCGTGTCGCTCGCGTCGAGCCGGCTGTACTGTGCGCCGCTCAGCACCGCGTCGCCGGGCGACGCCACGGGCGCGTTCGGCAGCCCTTTGAGCGCAGCGTCCTTGGCGTCGGCGCCATCCCCTGCGGCGGCGCCCACCGCGACCTTCATGGCCTTGCGTTTGCCCTGGCCGGCGCCGCCAGCGCCGCGGCCCGCGCGCTTCTTGGTGCCGGACGCGAGAATCGCCGCTGGGACCGCGGACACCGTGACAGGAGCCGCCGTCATCGTCATGGCCGCCAGCGAGGCCGACGGCACCACGGCCTCCCCCACCGAGGCGGACGAGGGGACCGTAGGAAGAGGAGGACCAGGAGGAGGGGTCATAGTGGCGGAGCTCCTCGCCGGAATCGAGGAGCTCCCGTGGCGTGCCGTGGAAGGGGACGCCGTGGAAGGGGACGCTGCCGCCGCTGGCGGAACGGGCTTGGCGTCGCTGGCGCTTCCCGCCATTTTTGTGCCGTGCGTTTTCAAACAGAAAAGCCCCGTTGAAGCGAGAGGGCTAAGTAAGTAATAGCGGCGCGGGAACTTACTGAGAAATCGCGAAATGCCGTCGCCGCGCGCGCCGCTGCCCAGCGCCGTTTACTGAGACAACAAAGGGGGAGAAGCATCGACGAAACAGGTGGGGGCGAGGGAAGCGCGAGGTCAGCCCTCCCGAAGTGCAATTCAAAAATGAATTGGATTGCACGCTAAGGAGGGGGATGGGACGAAGGTCGAGTGTGAATGTTCTTAACGGTTAGTAGTGTTTTGTGTTTTGGAGGGGGCACCAGCAAAGCGGAACTCGGGGAAAAAGTATCCACACGCCGCCGGGGGAAGGAATCCTTCAAGGATGGGGAGCGACCTAGAGGACGACCAGGCGCTCCACTCAAGTAGTTTCTTGAGTCCACAAATGCGAGTGGCGCCAACGAGCACATCGTCGGTCGCGACGCCGCCAAAGGCGGTGCCGAATAACCAGCCAGCGGTGCGACCAGAGGCCGACGATGTGGAGACGCAACACGACGCAAACGCCGACGACGAGGATGACGATGACGAGGACGAGCGACCGAGAGATGTGCCGCGCGCGCGCGAGGTGAATGGCAGCGCGAATCCGTTTGCTTCTTCGTCGGCCAATGCGCGCGCGCCGCCGTTTGGCGCTACGATGATGCCGCAGCCGACGGCCGCGTCATCCACGAACCCGTTTGCTCAGTTTAACCAGCAGCAGCAGCCACAACCACACGCCGTACCGCCACCGACAGACGAGTATCTCTGCGTCTCCAACAAGTGCAGAGCGCGCCATTGCTTTCGTATGCAGTGGGAGGCAGAGGGTGAGTCGTCCTCTCTGCGTCTCGGCGTCCCGTAATTTTCTCGGCTGAATCGTTGTGACTTGCAGTGAACCCTCGGTGCCGCGAAAAGACGGCACTTAACGTGGAAGGGAGGATCTACCTCTTTGATGGCTTTTACATTCTGTGCCACGACGACATGCCTGACGTGCCGCAGGTACGTTACGCCACTTGCTCCCTGGATGCCGCATTCCCACCAACTTTCTGCTGACCCGGTGACCTGTGTGTGTTCTTATTCGTCTAGTTTGAATACACGCGCGAAGGTGTCATGTGCCGCATCCACTTTGTGCGAGAAGCGCTCCCACAGGCACTTCTCCCGCCAAGTGAACTTGGAAACCCCGCGATCTCGTCGTCCCACGGCTGCGCCACCATGCAGGAGCTCAAACGGTACTTGTTCAAGACTTTACTCGGCATCCAAACGATGCATCTCTTCCAGTCAGTGTTTGGCGACCCCTCCAGCGCGACGGGCGATGCTGGGGACTACTGTTCGGACTTCCACTTGATCCCGCGGTTCATCTCGGTCTCGGACTCGCCACTGGTCAACAGAGAGGACTTGCTCGCGTCGCACCGTATCGGCTTTGCCGTGGGCAAGTTCCTCCAGATCGACCACGTACTCGGCTGTCTCGGTGCGAGCGCAGAGGTCAAAGTCGACAAGTTCTTGGAGACCATCCCGCCCCGGGCGATCGTGGACACGGTCGTGTCGACGCGGATCAACGGTGTCCCCGGTCTGTTCCGTGTGGACGGATTGGTCTTTGACAACATACATGAAGCCCCATCATCATTAGCGGATGATGCTACCAGTCTTCCAGCGGAGAAGAAGCATCCTCAGCTAAAGCATCTCAAGCATGCCGCCAGGGGCGCCCAAGAGTACGACGGCATTGATAGCCGAAAGAAGCTTCGCAAATGGCAGGAGCTTGGCCGGCTCGTGCAGGTCTCGCCGTTCGTGGGACCACACGAACAGCTGCTGAATCCGGCGGACTGCCACTTGACGGGCATGCGTCCCGACATTTTTGAAGTGGGCAGCGCCATGCCCATGGTACTCAAGTACATGCGCCACTACAAGCTGCTCGCGAGCTTTGAGCGCGACATGAAACTCCAGTTCCAGGACAAGACGCTGCTCCGCCAGGCGTTCACGCACGGCTCGTACGTGGACGCGGCGATGCAGAGCGTCAACACGGTCGAGGCCACAATCTCACGAGTGCGGCTGGGTCATGTGTTTGAGAACACTGAGTCGCTCAAGCGCGATCGCTCGGCGTTTATGGGCGAACAGAGCGATACCAGTACGAAAGCCATTGACGCCGAGATGAAGCGTGTCACCGAGCAGCATTTGACAACCGACTTCAAGCCCGAGTTCAACTCCAAGTACCTGTGCCCGTACGAGCGGCTCGAGTTTCTCGGGGATGCTGTGCTCAGCTTTCTGGTCGCGACGTCGTCGTTCCTGAAGCTGCCGCACTCGGATGGCGAGAGCGTGCTCCACGAGACGCGCAAGGAGATCACGAACAACGCCGCGCTGGGCCGCGTAGCGCGCGACGCGAACTTTGATGTGCTCATGCTGACCGCGTACGATTTGGCGCAGCTCAAGGACGACGCCACGAGCAAGATCGCCGCGGACTGCATGGAGGCATTGCTGGGCGCGGTGTACACGGATCAGGGCATTGACGCCTGCCGCCGCCTGCTGCTCGAGCTCATGGAGCGCTACGATCCAAATGTGCGTGAGCTGTACTTGCTGGACAAGGACGAGATTATCGAGAAGGCGACTGCGTACACAGAGATGGACCGCGACCGGTTCAAGCAGTGGGACAAGGCGCGCGAAACACGGCTCACGCACCACCGGTTCACGACCAAGACCAACGTGGTGATCCGCAACACCCACCTGTGGCTGCAGACCGTCACGCACGGTTCGTTCAAGGCGCCGCAGATCGACGACGGCGAGTTCCTCTGCACGGACGCGAGCTACGAGCGGATCGAGTTTCTCGGCGACGCCGTGCTGCAGCTGCTCTCGTCTGAGTTTCTGGTGGACGCGCTGCCGAACTACCAGGAGCACTTGCTCACGCAGGCGCGGTCGTCGCTTGTCAAGAACACGCGGCTCGCGGTCGTCGCGGGGAACGCCGGGTACGAAGAGTTTATCCGGCTGGGCAACCTCGTCAAGCAGAACGGCGGGCTCTACACAGAGGACGTGCTCGCCGACGTGTTTGAGGCGACGCTCGGCGCCGTGTTTCTCGAGAACCCGCGCGATCTGAACAAAGTGCGCAGCATTCTCCAGCAGACGCTGTTCCCGCTGCTCACCGAGGTACGACCCAAAGATCCTGTTGATGGTTGATGTATCAAAAGGCTCACGTGTGTTGGACTACGTACTGATAGGCGATCCGCCGGCGCGAGTGGATGAACCCGGAAAAGAAACTCGCGCACTACCTCGCGATGTGGAGTCGGTCGTCGAAAGTGCAATGCCATTTCAAGAAGCTGCCGGCGCAAATGGGCAACGAGCACTGCGTCGCTGTGTGGATCAACGGCTTCCGCGTGGCCCACGGCAGCGGCCGCACGATCCACGAGGCCAAGAACCGCGCCTGCAAGAAGGCGCTCTACCTGTACGGCGTCGGCCTGGCCAAGTAGCTTGAGTGGCTGTATTTATCGAAAGGTTTTGGATATGTCTGTGTGTGTGTGCTTTGAATCTGAAGAGCTGTATTCTTCCTACGGTCCCTTGGTCTCTTCCTCTGTCTGCTGCTGCTTCTTGGGCGGAGGCCCACGCGGCGCCGGCGGCTTCACGCTCGGCGGTGGCGGTGGGGGGCGCGGCTTGCTGGCGACAGATCCCACCCCACCGGGCGCCGGCGGCGGCGGCGGCGGTGGCGGGCGATGGGTCTTCTTCTTGGCAGTACCATCCTTGTTCTCGCCATCCCCATCGTCACGGCTTTTGTTGCCCGCCAGGATCTTCTTCGCGACCGGGTCGTTCTTGCCGTAGAAGCGGTCCTTGATGTTCTGCTTGGCGAGCGGGTCGCTCTTGTCGCGCGGCATCTCGTGGAGGTACGGACAGGCCTCGCCGCGGTTGCACTCGCCGCGCGCGTAAAACGAGCAGAGGTGCGGGCGGTTCTTCTTGTAGTACGGCTCGGCGCGCGCGACCTGCAGCAGCGCGCTGTGGTTGCCCGTGATCTTGCCGTACGCCGACACGGCACCTTCTTGCTCGAGCATGCGGTTGTGCTGCTGCGCAAACCACTCGCGGTTGGCGTCGCTCTCGGGCACGTCGACGCGGTCGTCGCCGTCGGCGCCGCCGCCATGGGCGCCAGCGAGGAACGAATCGCGCACCTGCACGGGCAGGTTGTACTGGAGATCGAGGATGCAGGTCTGGCAGACGTTCTTCATGCGCGCGCAGGTTTGGCAGATCTCGGTCTTCTTGTAGCGCGCGCGCTTGCCCGGCTTCCAGCGGAAGACCGTGAACGGGCGCGTGCAGATCTTGCAGGCCTGGCCGAACGAGTCCTTCATCATGCGCACGTATGGGTTGTCGCCGAGGCAGGATTCGCACAGCTGCGGGAACTCCTCGTTCTCCCACGCGGCCTTGTTGGTGTCCGCCTTGATCGCGAGCCCACGCTCCCCCATGGCTTCTCGGTCAGTTTGTCCTGTGCGCGTGTAGCTCCACCCTTCCAGGGTGGCCAGGAGGGTACTGTCATAGACCCAAATACAAGCTTTGTTTCGTACTTAGTAGACGTCGTACTGGTTTAACAAAGAGCCGTACTTAGCACGAGCAGCACAGTTAGTCACATCGAATGGGATCTGCCCATCAACGGCGGAGAGATCACCATTGCGCGTTTGACCTCGCGTCGGGAAATCTCTGTGGCTTGCGCGTGTTGGCATCCCGCGCGCATTGGGAAACTTGATTGGGACTACCGACAATACTTCCAGCGACAACCGTAGCGACTATGCTGAGCACAAGCGCCATCGTGCGCCTCACGAACCGGCGTGTGCTGCAGGTCAAGGGAGCGGATGCGCACCGCTTCTTGCAGGGCATCCTCACGAACGACATGAAGGCGGTCGCGAAGCCGCAGGACGCGATGTACGCGGCTTTCCTGACGGCCAAGGGGCGCGTGATGGGCGATTGCAACGTCGTGCAAGTCGAGGTACGTTTGCGACTCGAGGATTTGCGTGGACGAATATGAAGAAGCCGACCGCTAACCGGTCCGTGGCTTCGATGGTGTTCGCCGCCGCATTGTAGAACGAGACGTTCCTGCTTGACTATGACGCCTCGGTGGCCGAAGAGCTGGGCAAGCACTGGAAGCGCTACAAGATCCGCATGAAGGTCACGCTAGAGGACAAGAGCGGAGACTTTAGTACGTTTGCAGCGCTCCCGGCCGCAATCTCTTCGAGCGACAAGAGCTACCTCGATGCGACGTCGCAGATCCAAAATGTGCTCAAGCTCAACGAGCGCGAGGCCTCCCCAACACACGGCGCTGTCTTCAGTGATCCGCGTGGCGATACGTTTGGCGTGCGCGCCATTCTTCCGGTCGGTGACAAGCGTACGTGGCGCTCATTGACTCACATACTGTATACTGCTTTGACTCATGGTCTGTTTGCCACATCTCAGTAAACGGCTCGAGCGACTTTGCGGATGCTGAGCTGGATACCTACACAAACCGACGAATCTTCCTCGGGGCGGCAGAAGGGTATGCCAAACGTGCTGGAATTTCTGCTGGGATGTAAACAGAGATCCTAATGAAGGCTTTGCGATGGTGAACAGGAAGGAACTGAGCGACGCGATCCCGCTGGAGGCGGATCTCGAGCTGCTTCGTGGCGTGTCGTTCCGCAAAGGTTGTTACGTGGGGCAAGAGCTCACGGCACGCACGCAGTTCAAGGGCAACGTGCGTAAGCGCTTCGTTCCGGTCGCACTAGTGCCTTCTACCCACCAAGAACTCGCGAACGAACTCGCGCAGCGGCCGTTCCAGCGCATCGATGCCGATGGGCTCCACGCGCTGCGCGAATATTTGGTCTCAGACACCGCGAAGCTGTTGCTGCCAGAGGGAGAGCTGGCGATCCTGAAGCCCGATTCGACCAAGTCGGTCGGCTCCGTGATCTCGCGTGCCCACGGTGAGTTGCTGGAGCCACGAGATGAACCGTTCTATTCAGTGGATCTCATCGTCTCACTGGGTGTTTTACACGTAGGCTTGGGCGTGGCGCTGGCGATGATGCGTCTCGAGCACGTGCTGCCCAAAGAAGAGGGTGAGGCCCCCGTGATGCAGTTTTCGACCGCGGACGGCGCCTTCCACGCCGTGCCATTCCAGCCGACGTGGTGGCCTTCGCTCGACCTGAAGACAGGCAAGATGGTGCTGTAGGGTTGCGCATCACCAACGCTTGCGGAGTCCGAAGTGCACACAGCGTGGACCCAAGACGGAATCCTCTTGCGTTACAAAAATATATCTAATCCCGCCGAAAACATCCTTCCGATTCATAAAAATCACAAATGCTCAAAAGTACGAATTCAAATCAACCTCGGCTAAGTACGAATGGGCCAGGGAGGAATGATACGCCATGGGACTGGGTTGAAGTGGTGACAACCGGAGTGAAGAAGGAAGGCGACCTCGTCTCCTCATAAGCGATCGGGCCATGGCAACGCCACCACTGAGTGGTGAGATGGAGCGGCTGCGCGAGGCCATCGACGGCATCAGCGACACACGTCTGAAGGTTTGTAGCTGCTGGTAATGGTCTTGTGTGAAGGAGGAGCCTGCCTAACTTTCTTATTCGCGTTAGACGCACATGCTGGAGGCGCTCGAGGCTTTCCAGGGCGACGACACGAGCGCGGCTGTACGTGCGCAGACGACCACGTCTGTTGCTCCCGAGACAGCGGGTGATGATGACAGCAAGGACGCGATCGTGGTCGCGCTGCGCACGAACGACGTGACGACCAAGGCGCCGCGCGACGCGTTGTTCTTGGCGGTCCATGTGATCCTCCAGGAGACAGGTGCGGTGCTCTCAGCAGCCTTTGCGAATATGACACCCGAAATGAGATTAAACCATATCGATATTCTAAATGGTGCAAATAGGTTTCGTGGTCGAGAACGCTGCCGCGAGTGGCGACGCCCTGCCGCTGCCGTCCAAGTGGGACGAGCACAGCGCGAATGGACTCTTCACTGCGAGCTACAAGCACAAGCACGACAGCTCCGTCACGTTCAACCTGCAGGTGCGTGAAGACACGAGTCAAGCGGTTTCTATGACTTGATGTTTGGTGACTCATGCGTGGTGTTTTGGTCTGTGCCGCAGGGTCTGTTCGTAGGCAACAAGTTTGAGGCCTACTTGTCCGACGACAAGAACCACACGCACTCGATCGAGCTCGACGTTGACAGCTTCATTTCGCTGAGCGCGAGCTCGAGCAACGCAGCGGATCTGCTCCGCGACCTCGCGGCGCTGCGCAAGAAGCTCACGCCGTTCTTCGAGAACGTGGTGCCGAAGAAACCTCTGCAGGCCGAGACTCGCGCGAGCAGTACGCCGCAGCCGCGCTCGCCTGGCCCCGGATTCGAAAGTGGCGGTGGTGGCTACTCGCCGTACGTGATCCCGCCCGTGGGAAGCGGAGATATTCTCCCTCCGGGTCTCGGTGGCGGCGATCCAAGTACTCAAGTCGGCCCCGATCATCCAATGTTTGGTCGTCGGTATGATCCAACCCGTGGCCCAATTCCCGGGGCGCGCTTCGATCCCTACGGTCCGTTTTCCACGGACCCGCAGGGCCCCCCACGCGGGTTTATTGGCGGACCACCGCATCCGATGCGTCCCGGTCCAGCACCAGGATTTCCTTTCGGTGATCCGAACCCCGACCACCTGCGGATGCCGCGCGACGACGACATGATGGACGACCCGTTTGGACCGCGCGGAGGCGGCCGCGGGGGCGGCCCGGGATTCCCGCAGCCGCGAGGAGGTGGTGGCGGGTTCGGTTTCGATGGCCAACCTCCGTTCGGGTCGGGCAACTCGTTCTTCTGAGAACGCGGACGTGTGGTGACAGCAACACACAGAACGTAGGACAGTAGTTTGAGGATTTCCCATTTTCTTCTTGAATAGCAATGAGCAATCGCGCACGCAAATGTGGCGATCATGAGGGCAAGTCTGTTTGATGTTCCAGCAGGTATTACCATGCGCAAGAGACAAGAGTCCGGAAGTCGTTTGCGACCAACGTCCGACACACGACATGGTTCGTTATGCGAAACTGGAACAGACACCAAACAGGGAAGTTGCTCATGGGCGGTGCTATATTAAACAAAGTACTTGCCCTTCTTGAAGCAGCTCATGCACAGACGGTGGCGCAATTTCTTCTCGCCGCACAGCGTGCAGTTCTGGAAGTGCACAATGTTCTTCAGGCGCTTGCTCGGGTCGTTGTTGCGGATCTTCTTGCGCATCGGCGTGACCTGTACGACGATAAAGTGACAATCACGACGTGTCAGTTTGTCACAATCACCCAAAGCACCATTGGCTATCGCGCGGCGTGACTCACCTTGGACTTGGGGGCGGCATGCCAGATCGCGTCGAGCAGCGGGTTCGAGGCCGGCCCAGGCGCCGCAGCAGCGGCACCGCTCAACGCCAGCGGCCCGAAGGCCGGTCCCGACGGCGTGAAGAAGCCGTTGCCCTGGATGAGCGCGAACGCGCGCTGGATCAGTCGCTGCACGAGCGCCATGGTTGCGTTGGTGGCGATGCGTTCCGAGCGTCTCCTTGGATGTGCGCCGCAACTCGCAACGCGAGGCCACCAAATGGGCTAGCAATAAACCTCAATTGAGCTGCTCAATATTGCCGTATTTTGGCCAATGAAAGGTGGATGATTTTCATCTAATGAGGTTTTATACGTTGGTTCTCCCAACATATACGATCTCGTTATTGTGCCATTGCTCGAGACAGATATTTGTGACATTTGACGAGCTCATGCAGGTTGAAGAGGTGTTGGTGCTGGTGGCCCGGGTCGTCGAGGGCGATGCGGCCCGGTGGGAAGATACACGAGAGCGCGCTGAGCTACCACGACTGACACTGACGTACGCGCAGAGCATCGATGGCTCCATCGCCGCCCAACGAGGTGCGAAAGCAGGCCAGTGGCTGGCAGCGCAGCTTTTGACACGCTACTCACACAACTCAACTTCCCAGGAAAGCCGACGATCCTGAGCGGCGCATCGTCCATGAAGATGACGCATGTACTGCGCACACTCCACGACGGCATCATGGTTGGCATCGGCACTATCTTGGCGGATAATCCGTCGTTGAACGCACGACTTGCCGCGGGTAGGAAACAGAGCGTCCCCAATCGCTTCATTTGAAATGCTGTTGGCTCACTGTGAGGGCTGTCTGGGTCTGTTGACGAGTAGGCAAAAATCCAAAGCCGATCATCGTTGATACGCATTTGCAGTGCCCTCTGGGCATCAAGCTCTTCACGAACCCTACGTGTGAGAAGCCGATACTCCTCTGTGCCGAGTCCAGCGATGAAGGTGAGCTCATGCATCGGCTCGTGTATGCTAACGATCGAGCTGCGCACTAATGCTCATATCATCGTGAGTAGCCTTCCGTTTCCGTAAGCAAGCGCTCGAAGCAGCCGGAGCCAAGATCCTGACGTGCCCAACCGTCGCTACGCACATTGATCTCCGCCAAGCGTTCGGTGCGTATTTCATCCCAACAATAGTGGTCTCCCATGGCAAATAACACCCAATTGCATCGCAGCACAACTCCGACGCGAAGGGCTCTCGAGCGTGATGGTCGAGGGCGGTGCGTCGATCATCCTCACGTGTTTGCAGGAAAGCGCGCAAGCGCATCTGATCGACCGCGTGGTTGTCACGGTCGCGCCCACTTTTGTACGTTCGTTCAACCATCCACGCCACTTCTCGCAGTTGACATTGTCGCGTCTGAGTCTGTGTCTGTTGTGGAACATTTGATAAATGTAGATCGGCGGGCTCCACGCCGTCGGGCGGCGCGTCTCGGAGCGCGGCGCATTTCCGCGCCTCGTCGAGCCTTCGTACCTCACACTCGACGACGACCTCGTCATCCTCGGTAGGTTGTGACATTACATCCAAGCCTTTCGTTGGCGCCGCGTCCCATGACGCTTTTGTCGTGGGGAGCACCGTTTTGCGGTGTTTTTGATGTGGCAGTTGAATCGTCCCTCAATTCAATTTTGAATCGCACCCACTCTGTGACCGTTATTCTCTAGGTGTGAGTCTGAAGCAGCAAATCGAAAAGGTGACACTCGCGCACCACGTGAGGAAACCAGACCACACCACCAGGCGGTGTTCGTGCGTACGGTGGATGTAGGCGGGCGAGCGCGCTACCTCAGAATCCATTTCGGACCGCGCGCAGCAGTTCCCACTCCCCCTTCCGCCTTCCATTTAATGGCGTCTACAGCCCCCATGCGCCGCTCGCTGTCCATCTCGCAGGCCAACGCGCTGGCCAACTTCGACATGCTGCTGTCCTGCATGCGCAATCGCCGACTCGTGGTCTTCCTCGACTACGACGGCACGCTCACGCCCATCGTGAGCGACCCGGCGAGCGCGCTCATGCCGCTCGAGACGCGCGCGACACTGCAGCGCCTGCGCCAGCGCTTCATCACGGGGATCATCAGTGGTCGCTCGCTCAGCAAGATCCAGCAGTTTGTGGGCATTCCGGAGCTGTACTACGCCGGCAGCCACGGGTTCGACATTGCCGGTCCGAATGGCACGGCGATCAAGAACCAGGTCGCGGTCGAGTTCCTTGCGCACTTGGAGCAGATCCGCGACGCCCTGATGAAGGAGATCTCGACCGTCTCCGGTGCCGCTGTCGAAGACAACATTTACTCGGTCTCTCTCCACTACCGGTACGACGCATAGACTTTTGCGAATGCTGCCGCTAGACTTGATCTCATTGCCAACCTGCTCGCATCACAGAAACGTATCTTCCGAACTTCGTGAGCGGGTCAAGACGATTGCGTACGATGCGCTTTCCACCCACCCACAGATCAAGTACGTTTGTGGATCCCGTCTGCATGCGCATTTATGGCGCGTTATTCTAACCGCGAATGTTTTCGACCGCAGGTGCAACGAAGGCAAGATGGTGTACGAGTTCAAGCCCAAGATCGACTGGAACAAGGGCAAGGCGCTCGTGTGGCTCTTGCAGGCGCTTGGACTGGACCAGATGGAAGACGTGTTCACCATTTATATTGGCGACGATACGACCGACGAAGACGCGTTTGATGTGTTTCGCGACAAGGACACGCGCAACGGTGCGTGGATCGTGATGCCGCTAACGAGCGGACAGAAAGAGAGAGGGAGACACTGATGATTTGGCATGCGCTTTTGTTTGGTAGGTGTGGGCATTGTCGTGACGGACCAAAGTATGCCGACCGGTGCATTCTTCACGCTCCACGACACGCAGGAGGTCTTCCAGTTCCTCAACCGGCTCGCGGACTTGGACGCCGACGCCACACAGCGCAGTAGCACGGGCAGCAGCTCGTGTAGCAACGGCTCGACCTCGCCCGATCGATAGCTCCTTCCGCCCCGTTCAGTCGAAGAGCTCACGTTGAAGTTAAACAAGTTGGTATCCGTGTTAGGAACGCAGTCAGACAGGTTCTACGTAGTTAAGAACGCTATTGAACATCCACCACTCCCCCTTTTTCAAACTGTGCCAACGCACTTGCATCATCATTTGCGTCGCACGGGAGCACGCGACGCGCGCCTCTTTTCACGTCGGCACCTGCCGCGCAGTTCTCCCATTGACCAGCAGCTCAGGAAGCGACGACCATCATGCAACGAGGTCTCGTGCGTACTGCGCTGCAGGCCGCGACGCGCCGTGCCGTGCCCCGCCAGCAGCTCCAGCAGCTCCAGGGTACGTGCCATGTGGACTGTGTCACGGTCTCCGCTCCTGGATGGTGACATGGCAGCTCACGGCACTTTGTGTTCTCCATTTAACGCGGCATTGGGTAGTGATTCGGGCGCTCCCAATCGTGGGCCATGCGAGCCGCACGACGGCGGCAACGCTCCAGCGCCGCGGCTTCGCGACGAACGACTTTTTGATCGCGGACCACGTCAAGCCCGCGTCGGACACGCCGCTCGGGGTACGTGTGGGCATACATGTCGAGATTTGACGCTGTGACGAATGCGGAATGCCGTGCACGCTGTAGCTCCTGAGCATGGACATCCAGACGCGCGACTTCATCTCCCTCAAGTGGAACGATGGCCGCAGTAGCAAGTTTCACTTGCTACACCTGCGCGCGTGGTGCCTGTGCCCAAAATGCCAGCACGAGACCGGCCAGCGGCTCGTCAACAGCGCCGACGTCGCCGAGAACCTCGAGATCAACGACATCTTCAGTGCGTTTATGTGTTTTTTTGTATGGGATCTTGACCTACGACCCTAACATCGATGTGACTCCTGCTGCGCAGTCAAGGGAGAGACGTTGAACATTGTGTGGGGACCCGACAACCACCAGAGCACATTCCCGTGGACGTGGCTGCGTGAGCAGTGCTACTCGAGCGCCGAGCTGGACCGCCGCGCGCGTGGCATGACGACCAAGGCGCTCGCGCCCGGCGCTAGCGTGCCCAGTGTCGAGTACGAGCGCATGATGAAGGATGACCAGGGCGTTTTCGAGATGCTCCACAGCGTCGTGGAGAACGGACTCACCGTGATCAAGAACACGCCCTCGGAGCCGAACGAGGTCAAGCGCATCGCCGAACGTGTCGCACCCGTATCCCATTCGTACGCTCAGAGCGACACATCGCCTCTACGTACCGTACTAGTCGTGCGCTTCCACATACTCACATACGTATGCTTTCTTTTGACAGGTTTCTGTACGGAGACGTGTTTGACGTCATCGCCGAGCAAAACCCGGTACGTGCGCATCAGTCTCCACTGGTGTATACCGGTAGTTGGCATCTTGGTTTCGCTGACGCTGCTTGATCACCAGGTCAACATTGCGTACACGAACCACCACCTGAAGCACCACCTGGACCTCGCGTACTACGAGTCACCGCCCGGTCTCCAGCTCTTGCACGCGCTGCAGTTTGACACGACCGTCCAGGGCGGCGAATCGACGTTTGTCGACGTGTTTGCGGTCGCGGAAGAGTTCCGACAGCTCTACCCGCAGCACTTCCAGACCTTCTGCCGCGTGCCAGCAACGTTCAAGAAGCACCACTTGAACCGCAGCAACCCGGCGATCATGGAGTACCAGCGCCCGCACATTCAGCTGAACCATCGCGAAGAGGTGCGATAAACGCCCGCGCCGCTAAAGGATTTCATTAGGTGTGGAGATTGACGTCATTCATTGACTGTCATAGGTGGTCGCGGTGCACTGGAGCCCACCCTTCGAAGGTCCTCTTCGTGTGCCCTTCGATGACGTCTCCCCATACTACGAGGCGTACAAGATCTTCCACGAGATCGTCGAGAGCGGCATGTTCAAGGTCGAGTTCCGCCTCGAGCAGGGCGACACGGTCATGTTCAACCAGCGAAGGTGCGCACTGTGTCTGCTGAGGTATTTGTGGTTCATGCGCTAACGCTGCGTGTTGTCCTCCTGCAGAGTGCTACACGGTCGCAACCAGTTCTCGCTCGAGTCGAGCGGCGTGCGCCACCTGCAAGGCACGTACCTCAACATCGACGATGCGCTCTGCCGCTACAACGCGCTGCGCCACCGCTTCGCGCCCAACGACGACGCCTACAAGAACCGCCGCGTCGCCAACGGCAACTTTGCCTAGAAACCAAGCAGCTACCATACTGCTGGACCGTGCTATGCTCGAGCCGTCGCGGTGACCCGTCCGTGGCGTGGCGCCAAAAGCTTGGCTTTGGACTCTGGAGTGTAGCCATGTTCCACCGAAACATACTAACTCAGTACTCCTACTATTTCACCCTGCTTGGGTAATTGGGTGATTGGGTGATCCTTATGCCACGTTTGGGCGCGGGACACAACAAACTGGGAAAGAGCGGCACGAGTAAAGGGGCGATCGCCGTCGCTAGTTGCGCGACGAAGCGGCCGCAGCACGCCGTCAGGAGACCCCAACGCGCACAGGAGAGTCGTGTATCACATCAACAGGTCTCCTGCGTACTACCATGGCGGAAAAAGTAGCCGAAACGGCCCAGCAGAACGCGAGAACGGACGCCGAGATGAACGAACCGACGACTGTCGCTGACCACGACCGAGCCGCCGCCGCCGACCCGGACGAGACGGAAGCGACGGACGCTGCCAGCGCCGCCCTGGAATCGACTGCTGAGCGGAGAAGCAAGCGCCCACGCGCCACCTCGTCGGACAAGCAGCCTTCGCGTCCAACACGCGGTGGTGGAGGAACGTTGGAAGACGCATGTCGCGCGTGCGGTACTTTGGCGGTCGCCAACGGGCCACTGCTCACGTGCGCATCGTGTCATGGCGCTGTTCACGCGCGCTGTTACCTGTCCAGCGAGATGCAAACCACCTCATCGGCGTTGACGGCATCGTGGACCTGCGAGTCGTGCCAAGACAATGCCAGCGATGACGTGGCCCGTGAGTGCGTGTTCTGCCGGCAGCCAGGAGACACGTGCATGCGCCGCGTGGACACGGCGTACTGGCCGGTAGCGTACCGCGCAGCGTCCAGCGAAGAAGAGGGAGGATCGGCGTGGGCCCACGCGCTGTGTGCGGTGTGGAACCCGTTCGACTGTGCCCCAACAACGAAACGAGCGACTGCCGCATCACCAGCCAACCCAGAGGAGCAGACAGTGGACGAAGGCGACGTCGAGATCGGACCCGAGACAGCAACTACCACAGAAGAACCGCCGTCGCGCGACCAGCACCAGACCTCCACGTCAATCATGACCGCGTTCCGCGCGCGCCTAGAGCTGCCCATTCCGGCCTGTAGTTTCTGCGACCGGTCCGAGGGTGTTCGCGTGCAGTGTCGTCGCCTCAATTGCGGTCGCTTCTTCCATGCTCGCTGTGCACACTCGTTCGACAAAGGCCATATTGAAGTGGCATACGCACCGTTCCCGCTCAAGCACGCATACTGCGAGCGCCATTCGCAGAGCCGCTACGACCTTCGTGACTTGGTAGCGAAGCTTACGTCCAAGACGATGGCGAGTCTCGTGCCTCGTGACGTTGCGACAAAAGTGCACGCCATTGCTCGCCGCATGGACTCGTACGCGTCGGTGGATGCCGTATTCGTGGACCTCGTGAATCTGCTCGAGGAGCTGTGCAAGAAAGGCCTCAAGAACGCAAAGACCGACCCGCCGACCTTCAGTATGCGCCAGCTACAAGCGCTCCAGCTCGTGCTCGACCATCTCCCGCAGCTACAGAACGTGTACGATCCCGTGACCCTGTCCAAAACCGAGGCCGATCTCGTCCAAGACGCCGAAGTGGCCCACGCGCTCCAAAAGGCGTTCCACCCGCAGCGGTTTGTGCGCAAGTTCGCCGGTCCGCTGAGCCAATTCCATCACTGCGACGCCTGCCACGAGCCTTTTCAGGAGCGACAGCATGTCTTCTACTGTACGTCATCCGACCAGACCCACGCGCTCCACTGGAAGTGCACCAAGCGGAAATCGGCGGCCAAGGATTCTCGTCAAGGAGGCTTAAGCAGCGCCAAGAAGAAGGCCAAGTCGGTCTCACTCGTTCAGCAAGGCCATTGGAAAGACGTGAAGCTGCCCAGGGGACTGCCCAGCATTGGAGATGGCATCACGTGCGGCGTGTGCCGAGCTCCAGTGGACGCGAGAGGTATTCTTGCTGGCCGTAAGGAGGCCGTGAGGATGGATTTCGAGAAGCCGACCAGTGAGTTCATGTTCGGCGGGTGCTTTGTGAATGAGATGGATCCGCGCACCGCTGCGGCAGCCGGTCTGCGAACGAGTCGAGCGACGATCGCGACCACAACGCAGTCGGGAGCGGTCCCGGTGTCCAGCGGAGCACGCGGGGTGACTGGGAAAACAGCTCCTCGGCGTACTACCAGTGCCGTGTCAGCTCTCGGCGATTCGGATACCGAGGCGTCGGCGCTGCTCGGGCCCCCGAAAATGGATCGCATCAACGTTCGCCGTACGACCCGGTGGCTCGCGTGTCTTGCTCAGGTGATCCGATTGGTTTGTGCGGCAAAGAAGGAGGGCAAAGAGGCCAAAGCTAAGAGCGTCCAAGAGCTGGTGGAAAACGACACGAGTGGACAGCAGCCAGACGCAGCTTCGACGGTGGCTCAGCCTGAAGCTGAGAAAGTGATTGCGATGTTGGAGGAAGGTGACACAACCGATGATAATACCAGCAAGGCCGACGCGACAAAAAGCGCTGATATCGAGATGCAAGAAGCTCCGGCGGCATACACAGTACCACCTAACGAGGCGGCGGATGCCAGCATCGCAGGGGCTACTGAGGCGCCAGTGGCAAGTGAGTCCGGTGCGTTAGCTGTTGAGCAGTCAAGCAAGTCAAACGAGGATGAACGCGCGAGCGTGGATGCAGCGACCAAAGCTGCTGTCGTGGACGAACCCGTGGTCCCAAGGCCTGCTCCTCCGTCTTCCTCTCTCTCACCCACTGCGCTCGCATATCTGGAAGAGGCTAAGAATGTCGTGCGTCCCTACGATGCGTACGCGCTCAGCAAGATGGAGTCGGCGCATCGCATGTTTGAAGAACGCAACGGCCCAGCGCTGAGTGTGCTGAGCACTCTCATCCAAGAGTACACACGGTTCATGTACATCAAGCACACACGCGCTGTGGCCAAGGCGTCGAACGAGAAGCGCAAGCGCGAAGAGCTTGAGGCCCAGGAAGAGCGCGAGCGCGAGCGCAAGCGTGTCGACCGTGAGGCCGAGCTGGCGCTCAAGAAGCAAATGCTGGCTATGCGCAAGAAACAGCGATCGTGATCAAAATTGGACGAACACACAACGCTGATATTCTCAAGACGTGGAAGTGATGACAAGTTTCTTTCTGTATGTACATACGCGTTATGGCGTGTGGGGTGCGATACAGGCAAAAAGAAAGCGAGGCCTCACGCATTCCAGCTCGTCAATCGTCGAATTCGCTATCCGAGTCGGAGGCGTGGCCGCTCGTGATGCCGACGCCGAGCTCCACTTCTTTGATCGAGCCAGCGTTCAGGTCGAAGCAGCCTTCGCAGATCGCACGGATCGTGCTCTTGGCGTGTGTGTACGCCATCTTGAAGCCCGGACTTGAGTTCGTCGGGATCCTGTTGCGACCAAACAGCGAGTTTATAATATAAGTGTGGTGAATCATCACGTTTTCGTCCGCATAGACATTGCTTTCTCACCAGGTCACGAAGAAGAGTTTGCTGGACTTGCGGCCGTCGGGCGTGGTGAACTCGTGGTCATACACGGCGTAGCGGCACTCGTTCTCGGGCAGCGCGCTTACAAACGCCGCGAACGTGGCGTTCGGCTCGCCGGCGCCGTCCACGACGATCTGCGGGCCGTCGATGCGGAAGAAGACGAAGCGGTGCTTGCGGCGCATCTTGAGCTGCTTGAAGGCCGCAGCCACGTCGTCCGTGGGCGCGATGGCGCTCGCGGAAACATCGTCCTGGTGGCGCACGAATTGCGGCACGCCCGCGGTCTTGAGGTGCGGCTCGGCCATTATATGTACCGTACTAGTAGATTAGGAGCTCTTGGTGGCGGATCGAGGGGCTCAAGTTGAACTCCTTTTTTGCATCATCATCCGCCCAGCGGTTGTTTGAAGGAACCAGTTTTACCTGCTGCCACCGACAGATCGGTCACATAATGTCACCAACGCGGGTGTGGCTAGTCGGTGACATTACATATGCCAATTAGAGCCCTCTATTCAGAGGCATGTCACCTTTTATCAGCGCGCTTGGAAACCACCGGATTTCTTGACCTCTGGTTTTTAAGCGCTTGGAAATTCAGCGACTTGAAGAAGTGAACCCCAGCATGACACAATTTCAAGAGTGTGACTCTCATCGCTGGGTGGTCAATTGAAGGTACCACCCACTCACTTCAAATTCGGATCCTTGGGTTTTTGGATCGTGGGACCCACTTTCCTGTTTTTTCCTTGTCCCTTCCTCCTCCCCCCGTCCCCCTCATCCAGCAACTCCGAGCGGATCCGCTCGCCCTCCGTTCCGAGCCATCGCAAGTGATTTGGTTGGTGGGCACGCCGTCGATTGGGTCGTTCTCTACCGTGGGTCGGCCGGGTCTCCCCCTTCTTAGAGCCGCAAGCCATTTGAAAGTTCCCCAGCAACCGTAAGTGAGCTGCCCTATCGCTCTTCTCTCTCGTCCTCTCTCCCTCCCTGCTCCACATGGACCTCCACCGCTCGGCTCCGCTCTCTCCCGAGCGGAGCTGGTCGTGATGAAGCCAATAGCTTCCGGGGAAGGGATGGTCGGAGTGGGTTGAGAAATGGTGTGATAGTGTTGTGCAGTGGGCTCACTTGGGAATTTCGCTTGCTTCCTCCACAGTTCTCTTTCCCCCACGCAATTGTTCACGATGGCTGACGAAGACTACACGTTCGAATCCACGGATGCCGGTGCCTCGGAGACCTACCCGATGGAGGCTGGTCAGATCAAGAAGAACGGCTTCATCATGATCAAGGGCCACCCGTGCAAGGTCGTGAACGTTTCGACCTCGAAGACGGGCAAGCACGGCCACGCCAAGTGTAACTTCACGGCGCTCGACATCTTCACCAACAAGAAGTACGAAGATATCGTGCCGTCGACCCACGGTACCTCGGTGCCGTTCGTGTCGCGCAAGGAGTACACGCTCCTCGACGTCTCGGACGACGACTTCGTCACGCTCATGGACGAGACCGGAGACACCCGTGACGACGTCAAGCTCCCGACCTTCCCGGAGACGTTCGGCCAGGAGATCCGTGAGGACTTTGACGCCGGCAAGCAGCTCGTCGTCACGGTCCTCAAGGCCTGCGGCATTGAGCAGATCATCTCCAAGAAGGAGGACACCACGAGCGCCTAAGCAGTGCGCAGTGGTCGTCGGACGCGTCGAAAGCAGTGCACCACTTGGGATTTTTTACCCAATGGCGTGGTGTGTGGACGTGGAGATTGAAACCGAACACCGGCACCGGCCAGTGTGGGAAAGCTTGAGGAAAAAGCTGGAGCGTGGGGGAAGGCGGGAAGATGGGGGAGCACAGCGCGCGCTTGCAACTTGAGTCTCCGGGTTTCCCTTTCGTTTTTGGATTCAAGCGTCTTTTTCTCTCGCGAATTTTCATCCATTTTCCATAGTCCAATAGTAATGTATTTTCCCTCATTCCTGTCGTTGACTACGGAAGATGCGCGCGCATTGTGGAGTTTGTCTTCCTTGTATTCGGTTTCTTCCATCAGGCGACTACAACGTCGTGGTAGCCATTGCCGCCCCGACACTCGTTGTCCGACTGCAACATTGAAGTTGGCTCTAGCACCATCCCTGGGACGGGTCGGACGCATTGACGAATTCAGTGTGAGCACTTAGACAATCAGATCCAGCTCGGGCTCGGGCTCGCCATAGCCACCACTGGAATGAGACGCTTGCTGGGCTTGGTTGAGCTGCTGCTGCTGGACCTCCGACGGGTCGACTGGTGGTGATTGTGGTTGTTGTGGCGGCGGCTGCTGCTGCTGCCAGCGCTGCACGAGATTGTGGATGTCCTTCATCACCAGGTTGCTCTTGGTGGCGCCCTTGAGAAACTCAAATACTTTGCGTCGCGGCTGGCCTTCGCGCCACATTTGCTCGGCCTGAGCGAGCAGCTGCGGATCCTTGATCCGACGGTTCTCCGAGTACCCTTGGAACACACTGATGGAGATCTCGTGGTTGTGGTTGAGCACGTGCTTGGTCACGACGACGTTCCAGTTCTCCGAGTCATGCGGGTCTCGCTGCAGCGTCACGCAGAGCTTCACGGGGCACTCCGTGGATCGCAGGTTGTGGCTGACGCGCTGCCCTTTTCCTCGCCGGCGCTCCTTCCAGCCGTGCGTGCACACGTAGGTCTTGGAATACCATTCATAGGACGCCGGTACGAGATGAGGCACGAACCCGCCCTCGTCTTGGTGCTCCATCCGCCCGCCTTCTTCCTGCATTTGCTGTAACTGCTGATAGATGCGCGTGTTCCGAGCTGCAATCGATGACGTCGTGCGGACGCGATACAGTTGAAGTGTCGACACTGAGTACGCATTCAAATGATCCGTGAACTCGGCCCAGTTTTCGTACCGACGCTTGAGTCTTGGTGCGCGCCAGATCACAGTGCCGTCGCTTTCGGTGATCGGCGCGACTTGAGCTGGGTTCTCCTGTGACCAAATGGGAGCCGGTGACGTGGTCGAGTTGGCGTTGTTCCCTACAGCCGTCGCTGGGGCTGTTGCGGCTCCGAGTTCTGAGGATTGATCAATGAGACGATCTCGAGATTCAGGATCAATCACATCCCGCTGAGAGCGCGATCGTTTTGAAGCGGGGGTCACGTTCGCTTGCTGGTCGTCAGAGGTTCGAGCTCGTCGTTTTCCCGTATTGCTGTTAACCGACTCCGCCAAAGCTCCAGGCGTGTACTGATGAATGATGGGGATTCGCAGACACGTGCACTCAGCACTTGTCGAGCCCGATGGTTCCGGCGAGGTCAAATTCCCGTGAACCTGGCACATAATGCTTGTTGTCGACGATCCCTGAGCAACGTCGCTGGCAAATTCCGGCACCTGCATAGTGGAGTACGCCGAACTTGGGAACATGGACCCAGAGCCAAACATCTGATGCATCGTCGCAGACGTGGAAGCATTGAGCATAGGCGTTGTCATCGAGTGCAAGGGCGTCGACATCGATGCTGGTATGGTCGTAAACGACACAAGCGTCGTCCCATTCGCCATCAAGAAAATCTGCTGGCCGGAGTTGACTGGGTTGGGGACGGCATAGGCTGACTCGGGCAATGCGTGCTGGGTATTGAAGGCTTGGGCTTGCTCGAAGCTCACGGAAGCGCCCCCGGTAAGAAGAGCGTGATGCTCTTCAGAAATGGATGCCGGACCTACCGTGTCAGACGCTTGAGCTCTCGTGGCCGTCGATATGGTAGTGGCAACAGCTTGTGAGCTGGATGCACCACCCGTCGTGTCAAGTGTGCTGGTTGGGTTGATTGCCAGCAGAGCGGGGTCGTAAATTCGCCGATTGTCGCGGTAGTGTTGGTAGAGTTCCTTCGACAGATTGTGGTTGTGATCGACGATGTGCTTGGTGACGACAACACGCCAACCCACCTCACCAGAATTTGACGCGTCGGCTTCGAGGTACTGCAGTGTCGCACAAATTTTCACAGGGCAGAGGGTCGATCTGACGATATGGATCGTGCGCTTTCCAGCGCCACGCCGTCTCTCTTTCCATCCATGTGTACACGTGAGTGTCTTCGAATACCATTTGTAGTGTTCGGGGATGAGTCTTGTTGATTCCGAAGCGACGCCGTCGCGATCTGCTGATCCCTCCTCCCCAACGGTGGAGAGGGCACTAATGGAAGTCTCGTTGTTCGCTCGCATCTCGACGATCTTCTGGTTTCGTCCGGCAACAGAGCTGGTTGTTCGTGTTCGGTAAGACTGGTACGTGCTCTCAGAGTATTGCTGCAAGAACGCGTGGAACGCCTCCCATGATTGGTGAATCGTGTGTAACTTGGCAACGCGCACGACAACTTCAGTGACGACACTCATGGGTCTCGGCATCAAGTGCAGCTCGGTTAACGGTTGTGCGTGGGGTTCAAATGTGATTGTTTGAGTTGATTGTACCGACGCACGCTGCGAATCCTCCTGCGCTGTAGACGCCTCCGACGGTGCGGGTAGCTGCAGGTCGCCTAGATGACGAACGGCCGCGTTCACAAATTCTTCATTCTGTTCATCTTCAGTCGACACGTTCTGGTGGACCGTCAGCGCCGGATTCATGAGGGCAACGGCAGCGGATGACTCCTCAAGATCACATGTCATTCCGTCCGCGAGTCGAACATCGTGTTCCACTTCGGTTGAATCAAGTGCGTATAGCGCGTGGTTGTGATTGGCGACTTGACGATTAATCACAATCCGCCACTTGTCGTGGATGTCGCGCTGAAGTCGAGCCATGATCATCGCGGGACAGGCGTTTGGGTTCGACTCGTTCCATTCGTCCACCACGCTTTGACGCTGGAATCTGGCCATTTTGCTTCGCGATTTGCGCTTCCATCCGTGGTTACATATCAACAGCTTCGAGTACCACTTCAGCGGCTCCGGGACGAGCAGTACCGAGATTTCATCAACTGATTTGCCCGTCTTCGTCCCTTGCTCAAGCGTTTTCGCGTTCTTCGACTGCGTCGAGATGGTCGAGCGAATGCGGAAATGCTGTTGCGTCGAGAGCGAGTAGTCTCCCAAGCATTCGTGGAAATGCTCCCACGAGTTGAACGCTTTTGGAGTCATCGGAACAATCGCACTGGTCGCGGTTTCATCCTGACCTTGCGAAGTTGCTGAGCCCAGTGTGCTTTCCTCATCGTCATCTCCGAACGCGCCATAAAAATCGGCCGCAAGCGTGGCACCACTAGGCGAGTTGCCTCCCACAAGAGCGAGCAGCTCTGGGTCGTAGATGCGGCGATTCTCTGTGTAGAACAGATAGAGTTCCTTGCTCAGCGGATGATTGTGCGTTCGCATGTGCTTGGTCACCACAACGCGCCAACCGTCGTCGGCTTCGTCGTCGCCTGCTGACGCTTCGCTTGTATGCTGTAGCGTAATGCACATCTTGACCGGACATCCTGTCGAGCGTACCATAGTGATCGACCGCTTTCCGGTGCCGCGATGGCGGTCTTTCCAACCGTGGGTGCACATCATCGTCTTGGAGTACCACTTCAAGTGCGGCGGGATCATGAGGCGCTCGCTCTGGTCGGTCGACGGCTGTCGCAAGCCAGGCTCTGCTTCGTCTGCGTCCTCGACGATATTTGTCTCATCCACGTCAACGGCGCCCGAATCGGCGGTCGCCGCCGCTGCGAGTTCGGCAATGCGAATGTTGCGGCGCTGCACGGACGTAGTGGTGCGCACGACGTAAAGCTGGTACGTGGACTGCGCGTAGGTCTTGAGCTGCGCGTCAAACGCTCCCCACGAGCGGTGCACGGCCGCGAACGGCGGCGCCTGGACCGACACTGGCGCGCTGACGATCGACGCAGCCGAGGATGGGGGTGGCGGCGCGATGGTCTGCTGCTGCGTATCAAACCCCGCATCCATAACAGTCTCTGCGTCGCTTTCATCGTCTACATCAGCATGCGGCTGGTTGAAGCCTGCGTCGGTCACTGTCTCCGTGTCGTCGTCATCGGCGTTGTCATCGTCTTCTTCTTGTTTGCTTTCCTCGGCCTCGGCCATCACCGGCAATGACGCGCTCCCGATGGCGTGCTCTTTCTCCTCTAGATCGTCACTCTCCGTGTCCTCCTCATCCTGTTGTTCTCCGCCCTCATCTAGATGCGCGTGTCCTTCGTCGCCCAGGGGCGATGCCCGAGTCACTTGCTCAGCGCCATCAACGTCTTCATCGTCAATGCGGTCGAGCGCCAAGTCCACCGAGTCCGTCACAGACCCAGCGCTCTCCATCCAGCGGCCCTAACCACACGCACACATGGACAACGCCATCAGCTTCCTACGGTGGCATGTTGAAGTCACTGACCAACTCGCGAGTGTACCGTACCTGCGATGTCAACGATTCCGCGCGCAAAGTTTCCCCTTCGGTCGCCATCTTTCATTTGGGGTTTGTTCTTCCGCCACACACACCACAGAACGAGTACGACAATCGAGGGGAAAACCTCCCGCAACGCATACTATCTGAATTTCTATCGGACATAATGGGCCACAAAATTTGAATGTACCTATGAAACATGATATTCGAGGGACTTGCGTGGTCCACAGCATTCATGCACACATGGCTTCACTTGAAGAGCTTCTCGAGTAACCGCTCTTTTTTCCAGCGGGCGATAACAATGGTTCTCGGCAGGCACGAAACGGGCAGGCAGCGCTTACTGCGAATCAGAAACTACAAACCGCGCGGCAGACGGGCACTCGCCACTTGCAGACTGTGCCACGACGACGCGCGATCCGGTCAGGATGAACGCCATTCGCACGACGTACCTCGCGCTCTTTTTCGCGAACGCAATCTTCGCGGTGCTGTTCAAGTCGCTCGGAGAAGGTGCGGCGCTGCTCTCATAACTCCCTAGCACACGTCGGTGACTGAAAGGTTTGTGGGACATGTCGGTTTGCTGTAGACGCGCTCGAGAAGTTTGGCTCGTTCCACGACTGCAACCGCCGCAAGAATGCGTCTTGCCGCGGCAACCAGATGATCTTCCGCGCGAGCTTTAGCATCGCCGTGTTCTTTGCGATCCACACACTGCTCAGCCGTTTCTACCAGCCCAAGCAGCGGTCGCGCGCGTTTCTTGTACTGATCGCGGTCGAGCTGCCCGTGTACATTGGCATGCTCGTCGGCTCGTTCTTCATTCCGAGCTGTGCGTGGGCACCCTTGTCGATTAGCTGCGTGATGTTGGGCCGAAACTGACGCTTGTTTGAACTCGCAGTCTTCTTCGATGGATACGCCCACTTTTCGCGGGTTGTCTCGGGCTTTTTCATTCTCTTCCAAATCGTCAGCATCGTCGACTTTTCATGTGGGTCGTTTGCGAAGCGGTTGAGCAAAACCGTGAAGCGAATTCTAAACTTATTGCAAACCTGCTTCCGCTGAAGACCAAATGCGAGATCTCCTGTTGGATCAGATCGAGTCATCGTCGAAGCTCCAGGAAGAGAACCCGACTCGGCAGACCACGTGCTGGTCCATTTTCTGGTGTGTGGTGAAAGGCGTGCAGCCGTTCTATCTATTGGACGAGCGTTCGGCTGACACAGATATGACGATTGCGGAACAGGAAAGTGGCGTTCCTCGGGTTCTGTTTCCTCGCGCTTGTCGGCGCAGGCGCTGGCATCGGATATCTGGTGCGTTTACGTCCGAGTTTTGATGCTGGCATCTGGAGAATCTCACATGGTTCAGCATCCTTGTACAGTATCACACGTACGGGTCGTGTGACGTCGGCGTGGGCTTTACGACTGTCACGGTCATCTTCATCGTGCTCTTCCTCGTCATCTGCAGTACGTTGTCTCCATGTTCACACTGTTCATTTTGCATCTCATGACACTTGTGTTCTTCTACTGTCTGACTAGTCTCCGCGTGGCTGAACGTCGGACTGCTGCCGCCATGCGTCGTCGCGGTCTATCTTGTGCTTATGTGCTGGCAGGCACTCACGAGCAACCCGCACAAGTCGTGTGAGAGAGGGTTCTCGGCCTCTTCTCCGCGTGAGTCGCCAAACGCAATGACGTACAATGCCATCATCGGAGCGTTCTCGATGACGTGGACGAGCTGGCGCACGTCGGCGGCGGCGTCCGACATGTTCAGCAAAGATGCTGCCGACGCCACTGCGTCCGCGACGCGTCGAAAGTCGATGCGGCCGGCACCAGCAACAGCCAAAAGCGACTTTTCCACGGCGGCTGTGGGAAACCTCACCGATATCGAGATTAGCAGTGTCACAAAGCCAACCGCAGCCCACGGCGCAAGCGAGATGGCCCCCGAGCCGTGGCAGTTTTACCTTATGATGTTTCTCGGCGGCGTGTACATGGCGATGGTGCTCACCGACTGGGACTCAACCAGCGACGCGTCCAACGGCGTGTCCATGTGGGTCAAGATCGTCGCACAGTGGCTCACAATGCTGCTGTTCCTCTGGACGCTCGTGGCGCCCAAGCTCTTCCCGAACCGAGAGTTCAGCTCATAGTGAAGCCATATCCACGGCTAAAACCCTTCCTTAACACATATCTCTCGTGCTGGAATGTTCGTCTCTAGTACCTTAAAGTAAAGGGTATACGGTACTGGACCGAACTTCTCCCTCGTGAACGGCAGGCAATACATTCCTTCCACCGCGTCGATGCTTCGGGTCCATGACAAGTGAGCTGCGCGCCGTTAGGCTTTCAGCTTCTTCATGCATCTACTCACATGTCCTGCCTTTGCATAGCGCCTTCATCCGGTCCGTGTCCGTGCTGCCCGTTTTCCTGGTCTTAGCGATCGTCGGCGTCGAGTACCACACCTACATCACTGAACATGTCGCGGCCGAGTTGACGTCCGCTCAACGCGACGCGAGCGGCGTGCTTGGCGTCGTTGTCGAGGCCACGATCTTCCATGTGTGGGTCGTGCTTCTGGTCGCGTCATACGGACGCGTGGTGCTGACCGGTGCGTTGCCAGAATCTCTCTCAGGCGGCTACAATACGGGGAGAATGACTGACGATGATTGGAGCGCTTCGAATCAGACCCCGGGTACGTCACGCAGCACACGCTCGAGCGCCTCCAGGACGCGCTCCACGACTCCATGGAGGCCGATGGCCCGTCCATGGGCCACCTCGCGCCGTCCCATCAGCTCTCGTCGGGCGCTCGCATCAGCCGTTCCGGGATGGCCGTCGGGATGCCGCACTGCCGCAAGTGCAAGCAGGCCAAGCCGCTGCGCGCGCACCACTGCTCCTTCTGCAACAAGTGCGTCGTGAAAATGGGTACGTTGATGGGTCCTTTATCGTATTCGTGGCGTGTGGATGGTGAACTGATGTTGCCCGTTTTCTCCGATTAGACCACCACTGTCCGTGGGTCGCCAACTGCGTCGGCGAGGGCAACTACAAGTTCTTTTACCTGTTTGTATGGTACGCGTTCCTTGCGCTTGCGATGATCGTCGCTGCGCTGTTCGGCAAGTTCCGTCGCTCAGTGACGGCGCAGCGCGAGCCGGAGCTGCCGGTCCTCGCGATGGTCGCGGTCGTCATGGCTACGTCGCTGTCGTTTTGTCTGGTGCTGTTCATCGTGATTCACACCGCGCTCGTGCTCGGCGGCTCCAGCACCATCGAATGTCACATGTACGGACTCAAGTCACCGTACAATCTCGGATGGCGGCAGAACTGCCGCGCCGTGTTTGGCGATGGCCCAGTGTGGCAGTGGCCGCTGCCGCTAGCCCCCGTGCGCGACGCGGC